>AYEL01066151.1:0-59408 GCA_000484575.1 Olivierus martensii
ATAGTTGATATAAACATATATGAAATATTAAAAACAAATAAAAAATATAAATAACTGTATTTATATAAAACAATGTAAAAGAAAAATAATAATAATAAAATAAATAAATAAAAATAAACAATTGTCAAAGCTAAAAATTGAACCAGCGATCACGCAATTATGAAAGGAACTCCAACCACTACGCTAGTGAAACATTCGAGAGTTCATTAAATTTTTGAATATATGAACTCAATACGAAACTTCTCTTGCGATTTTCTCGACAGTGCTTGAGTAGTGCACTTTACTGCTCGCACATTATATTGTCCTAGGGGACTACTACAAGTATGCAAAATTTCAAAAAAAATCGGTGACCCGAATGTCTGAACCTCCCCTTGTTAGTCATAATAAAATATTTGCATCGTGTTCGTAACATATAGATAAAAACAAGTTGGTTCCAGTGATGACATTATAGCAGTTTTTTTGTAAAATTTGAAATAACCAGTGGCGGATTTAAATATGAGCTAATAGGACTTGAACCTAGAGCTCCCTTCCTTCAACCATCTGGTTGACCCCATCATGGGTGTTGGCCAGCCTGTGATGGGCTCTATAAGTGGCCGCCGTCAGATGCAGAATATCCCATGAGGATATGGCAGCTTAATCAAACTATCCTAGCCCCGATTTTTAGGAGGCCGGAAGGCACAACATAAAATATATAATTGTTAAATAAACGGACATCGATATCTGAAACTTCGGATATCAATTACCTCAAGCCTGTGGCTTCCAGAAAGTTGATCCTCCTCTCGATATAATGTTCTTACAGTAATTACAGTATATACAGTAGTGTATTTATGGATTTATTTTTATGCAAATAATTTTGTGTATGTATCTATGTATACGCATGTTTGCGTGTAAATTTAGAGGAAAAAAATTTTTTTATTGTACTCATCCCCTCGATTTCTAATTCCATGATATAATCCTTAAATTTAAGTTAGCATCTCGGAAACATATCATATACTGTATATATATATACTAGCTGTAATACCCGGCATTGCCGAGTTTTGTTTATAAATCACATATTAATAACTAAAAATACTTTTTAAAGGTCTATTAAAATTTGTAATCTGACAAATTTATATATTTAATTTGAAATATTTTATGATATATTGGATTATTTAGATCGACTCTCATTGGTTTCATCATATGATCACTTTTGTCTAAGTTCTTTGAATTAAAATACTTCGTTCAGAAATTTTTTTATACTTAAGAAACATATTTCATATGACGAGAAATTAATTAAAAGAAAATCGGAAATCTGAACGTTTAAGTATTCAATTAATTCGCACTCCTTTCAGATATTAAAATGTTTAGGATCAGCTTTATGAGCGCGGTTCCAGTATTATATTGAAAATTGATTCTAAAATCAATTTTCAAGTTCATTTTCCATATTCTATTCTCATCATAACTTCTTATATCTCCCTTTTCATAATTACTTTTTATATCCATACTCATGTGACTAAGCTTAGAATTTTTCCAAGATTTAAAAGTAAGCGTTCGGACGTTTACTCTTATGTACCAGAAGGATAATTCTATAGAGATGGGACGACAAAGTAAATTAATGAGTATTTTCATCAAGTCACCATTAAAATCCGTCGTCAGCCAAGCATTTTAGAAAGGCTGACAACCTGTAGCGAAACGCTTCGTAATCTCATTTGGTCTTTTATTGATGCTTGATAATTGCAGTCGGCCTTACATCAAAGGACAACACTTAAAACAAAATTATGTAGACAACATGTTCGACTTAGCCTTTGGTTTATGTTGTTAAATCCTATAGATGACTTCATCTTGTAGATGACATTTTTTCGACGCTACTATTGTTTTAAGCGATAGTTTAGTAAATTTTTCTTTTCTTTATCTATATTGTTATAATGAAATATATAATGACGTTAAATTAAATTAAAATTTTTTTTTTATGAAACAAATTCTAATGATCTAAAACAAAAATTGTATATATATATATATATTTTCCAGGAAAAAAAGAATTTTTAAATTATATATTCCTCCTAAAATTGTATATATATATATATATATATATTTTCCAGGAAAAAAAGAATTTTTAAATTATATATTCCTCCTCAAAAGAATTTTTTTTTTTTTAAGTTTGGAAGGAAAACATGGAATCAAGATTTTTTATTGAATAATATTTGTAATCATATTCGAAACGAAATATAAAATATCGAATAATTAAACGGTGAAAATTAAAGATAAATACAAGAAAAAAATCGTAATTCATTTTCTTTCTAATTATTTAATAATTTAGGAAATAAATTTAAAAAAAATCCGAAAACTTTAGAATGGATGAAAAAACCATTTAAGAATTTTATTTCTTATTAAAATTTTTTGTTACTTTTTTAAAAGAAATATAAGTTATTTTTTATTTCAAATATTATCAATCTTATTATTCATATTATTTAAATTTTGAATTTTACATCATTAATTCTTTATTCATTAAAAATAGACGCGAATTTTTCTAGCTATATAATTTGCAAAATAATTTGAAAACCATTATTTGTATTTACGCTTGTTATAAATTCAAACGTTTCTGGATAGTTCTCATATTGTTATGTTAAATATCTTTAATTTATTAATATAAATGAGATTAATGATGCTTTAAGTAGCGCTATTCATCGAAATTATTCGATTGGAAACACTTTTAGCTATTGGCTAATTTTAGAAATCTTATTCTTTCCTTCTCGAATCTTTTTATATATAATGCGTGACTTGTATAATTACTTTTTTGCTTCTTTTATATTTAATAAATTCATTAAGAAACATCATTAATGTAATCTATCAATTCATTCATCAGAATTTTAGAAATTTAGAAAAATGCCATATTATACCCAAGAAGGAATTAAGATTTTGAAAAATAATAATAAGATATATGTGATTTACTTCTTTTTTAAAGGAAGATACAATATTCTTGCATCTATTCATTTTTAAAACATGTTTTCATGATTATATTAGTACTATATTCAGTTTTATAACACTTTTTAATGTTTAAAAATATAATAAATTTTAAACTTGTGCTAGAAAACTAACATCCCTACGGTTAGATTTACAGTATAAAATACAATACGCGTTTTCTTTAGAAGCCATTTCAAACGTAGGACTGTTCAAATTCTACTTTAAGGATGAAGTTTTACGACAAATGACGTAATATTTGAACGTCAAAAACATTTTACTTTATCTTCAGTTCTTCTTCTTGCATCTTAAACATGACCTGTTAATGCTCTGTCAACTTAAATATCCAAGAGAAGTAAAGAGCAGAGACGGTCAGGATTAAAGACAGAAGACGTGGAAATTATTTGATTGAGTGTTACTGTTCTATTTGTTCCTGTGTGATAATTATTTTAAGGTATTTAAAAGTGCAAATAATCTAATTGTTTAATGTATTATCATCGTTAAAGCCTCTAGTTTATTCCTTAATCCGTCTTTTGTTAAGCGTGCGAACGTCAGCACATGCTAGACAGTTATTAAATTGATGTGATTCTAAATCAAATTAACCAATATGAGGCTGGTATATAGAGGATTGGACGTCTGGAAATGTAGTAAATTTACACTATCTTAATCTTTATATAGATCTTTTTTTAAGACTTCAGTTCTTTGAACTTTGTATTACTTCATATTAATTTTCTTAATTGTAGTGTGATACAATTTATAATTCAGTACTAATTTTGGAAAGTCATTTCTGTGTAAAATATTTTCAATTCATTTGCTTCATATGAATTTTTTTCGTTAGCCTTCTCTAACATTTTCTTGTTATCAATATTTTTCACATAATGCCTATTTTATGTTCTTTAAATTATGTTCTTGTTCTCATTGAATTTATAAATACACTAAATTTTTGAAATTTAGGATATACTTTAGTATGTCCTATGTTATAAAAATTTAAAAGAATATATATGTATATTATTTTAAAATTTTTCTATGTAAATGAATAAAAAAATACTGAAGTGATCATTTTTTGTTAGTTCCTTCACTCTTCTAATTAAATTTAGCCAAGAGTAAAAAAATATGTATCATGTTAGACAAAAATTGTAGAATTGAATTGTTACATTTTTTGTAAACATAATGATAAAAGTAAATTTAGCAGAATTTTATTTGTATAGGATCATTTCAGGGTTGGTTGAATAAAAATTTTTATTCTATAGTAAAAATTTACATAAAATAAAAACAAGCAGATAAACCAATATAAATCTAATCAACTTATCGAAACGCGAAAAATACGAAAACATGCAAATAAGAAAAATATCAATCACCTTGTAAAATCACAATTTCTTATTTAGAACATTGTAAAAATTGCTTATCCTTTTTTTTCCTCCCATGTAAAATAGAAACGGAAATAAACGCGTGCCTCTTCTCTTGTCGACTCGAAACACATTTCACAAACATTCTGTAAAGTAAATGAAGTTATTGCAGCTTTCTGAGGCGTGTGTCATCATTCTCCTCCCCAAAACCCAGAATCGTGACAAGTTAAATATACTCGTTACCTGAGGCTTGGCAAATGAAGTTATTTGCATATGTAATGGAATCTTCTCTGTTAAATGTCAGGTGTTTTATTGCTAGGATGACTGAATGGGAATAAGACTCAACATATGGTCCCTCGATTTTATTCTCTAATATTTGCAATGTCCCATTTAATTCAACGTGTAAACTAAGACTTGGCAAGAATTTTTGAATTTTTAATAGGTCCTGTTTATCCTTTATGGATGTGAATTCCAGGTTTATTATTTTCATTGATTATTAATAAAATATTTTCATCATTTTTACATTATAATAAAGCAATTCTATTTTCAGTTACTGTAAATGTATAAAAATATTTATAAGTACAGAGGTCTATGTTATTGTGTATACAGATTTCAATTTACAATTTTATTTTTATTATTTTAATAATTTATTATGTTTTGAAAAAAAATAAATAAATAAAACTGAAATTCTTATTTTCTTAAATTTTTTTAATGATTTTCTTTTATTAAAATTTCGATTTATTTCTGACGTTTGATTATAGATATCAATAATGTAATATTTCAAAATTATATATATTATTTATATAAAAACTTATAAATGAATTTAGTAAATGTCCTGTTATTTTTAATTAAAAATATGCAGATTTAATGTATTCTATCAAATTATGTAATTGATTGAATTTATAAATGATAATTATGTATTTTTTGTGGAATTTTCACTGATGAAATTTTGCCACGTTATAACAATTACGAGTAAATTTATATATATATATATATTATAAGAATTTTTAAACAATATACTGTACTTCCTAATAGGACTTCTGATTTAACCACCTGTTGCGATCAATATTTTCAGTTACTATTTTAAAAAAGCAAAAACAAAAAAAAAATAATTTCTTAGAGAATTATATATATATATATACAACCATGTACGCTATTGTTGTAGAGAGATTTAAACTTTAAAAGAAATAAAAATAGAAAGAGGAAAAAAAGAAATACTGTCTCAATTCAATGCATGATACCTATTTGGTATCATTCTGGATCACGTTTCAAACGCAATAACTCCCGACTTGATTCCTTAGCCTCGTGTTTCCACGACACAAATCCTATTGGCCCCGACAACACCCGGAGGGCCCCGATAGCTGGCAACAGTGGTCGAGATTAAACGTTGACCGGGTCGCGACACACGATCCAACTTCCCAAGATGTCGATTTGTCTTAAGTTTCTGTCTCCTGAATGTACACAAAGTCAGGAAATGGCTTATTTCCCTTCCTTTGTTTCTTTTTTCTCTAGGTTTCTGAAAATTCCGAATGTTTTACTGTTCTGAATGGATGTTGTTATCATTTGTCAACATCTGTATTACGAAAGATCTCTGTGCAACGTCTTATCAATTTTTCTATTGTTATTTATTCAGGCTTTTTATAGAAAATTATCAGAAAACAGCAAACATAACAATTAAAATAATTAAATTTTATTATTACTGTAGACATATTCAGCTGTTATGTGCACTTAATTCGAAAAAATGCTATCGAAGTTTTGGCAGGAAAACAAATTTTTCAATAACTTTTCTTCAATTGTAATTAAATTTTATATAGTTTAAATATATATATTTTGATTATTTAAAAAAGTTAATTAAAAACTTTAAAAATTCTAATAATCCGAATAATTACTTATTTTAAAAATTATTATTTCTACTAAGCTTAAGAGGAAAAAAAATACAATTTTTACATTTAAAAAACATTTCTTCGGTTTTTATGAATACAATATAACTATAAAATGAAACAGATGAAAACTCCCTTCGTAAACTTTATTATTATTTTTTGGTGAAATTTATTCATTCGTTTCGAAAATGTACAATAATTCACTTATAAATATTTAAAATAAAGCTAAATATCTAACCACATCTTTAAGTAAATTTGATAATTTCCTTGACTCTTAAAATATGTAAAATTATTATATAAAATTTGTAAATATTTCACTTTTAGTAAAGCATCAACTAACATAAGTATTTTAAATGTGATTAATGAAAATCACGAATTAAAATTAAATCATTTTTGCTCTTTTGATACTATTAAAAATATATTTTTCTTTTTATCATTTTCTAAAAAATTCATTATTTACTATGAAACTTCTTAAAATATATAGTTATTATTAAAATCTAAAGAAGGTAAACTGTTTCAGAGCATCAAAGTCATTTAAATATCTATAAAGTGAATCAGAGAAAAATATATGAAACGGATGAAAATAAATTTTAACGAGAACAATTCATCTGGTCCTTTATAACTTATGAAAATCTATAATCAGAGAGTTATTGACGATTGAAAAAGGTTTGTTAATGATAGCATTTCTACATGGTATCATTGAAGTCTGTTCATCATCACCGTATGATGTCGGGAGTTACAAAAACCTCTTAACGAAGGATTTGTTGTTACTATGGAGACGTCGTTTTTATAATTAGAACAGTGAATTCTTGTCTGCATCTAACAGTAAGAGATGTCAGAAATCACTATATATCATGTCTAGATTCATATTTTTCTTAAAAATCTTCTAATATTAGATATATGTTATTACAGTCTAAATGCATTTGAGTTATAATATGTCATTTACTAGAAGAATTAATGGTACGAATAAAAGAATATAAGAATATTGATAAAAAATGATAAATAAAGAAAACTAAATAAATATTTTTTCCTTGAATAACGTTTTCAATACGGAACTGCAAACACTCTTACTTTAGTAAACATTTTTCAAATTCCTGTATCAAAAATATAAAATAACGCATTTAGCTCTTTCCATTTCTAGGTATTGTCTCTTTTTCTTGCTCTCTTTTTGTTTTCATTCTTTAAAAAAATAATAAAAGGACTTTTGTAAACGTAGTCTGAGCAGTAACCGACCAACTAATGCTATTGTCCCACTCAAGTACATGTTGAGAGAAAGAAGAGTCCTAAAAATATCTCTAAGCTTGTTAAACCAGCACTCGAAATGCGCTAATCCTATCCACTACTTCAATGCATCAAATATGTTTTTAGTTGGGTTGGATATTTCTTTGACTGTTTTTACTCTTCTACAAGTATGTTTACTCGGTACGGTGGTATAAGAGAAGAAGGGGAAGAAATATTTCAAAATTTGTGGATGCGAAAATAACTTCAGGAAAGAAGAATCAAAAGAAAAAAAAAAGGAAGTATTGGGCTATTTTATCCTCAAAGGCGGTACTTAGAACATAAAACAACTGTTGAGTGTCTGAGATGTGGGTGAAGTGCCCTTTCAAGCATCTTTTTGGAAATAAATGAAGTAGAATTGTTTTTAAAACAATCCTTTACCATTTATGAATAGAAATGTTCTTTTTCGGATGAATTTCCGTATTTTAATATCCGGAAATCTTGATGTATCGAGTTATATATACATATATATATTTTTTTTTTCTGAGAATATTATTAATATCTTTTTCGAGGAAAGTTGCATTCCATAAATATTACTCATAAAATCAAATGTGAACACTTACTAAAAATATATGTTCAGTAATTGAATAAAAAGAAAGAAAACACTCATATTATTGAAAACTTTTAATATAAAAACTTTTTGTTATTAATACAATATTTGATCATATAAATACTTTTTAATATTAATATTGTAATGAAATTTATAAATAAGACTTTGGTTGTTTAATGTTTTTTTTTTCAAGAAAGTAAGGTAACACAAATCACGGGTTGTATCTCTAACCCTGTTTGACAAAAACTCTGCCGAAATGAGGCATTTACTTACACTTTAGTTAATGATGGAGAAATACCATGTCAGACACATCAAGACGTAAATGCTCATTCATCGTGTTATTCACCTACATTACGATCATTGTCACTTCCATCTTTTAGCCAAACTGCCTGCCGGAAACGATACTGCAGCAAGTAAGTAATAGACGCTGCAACAGATAAGGATGCTGGACAGTTTGATCGTGATTGGCTAACTCAATTAGACAGGACACAGTGCGGCCCGGAAAGGAAAGAAGAATCTCAGGAAAGGAGAAAAAAAAAAAGAAAAAAGACCGACTTTCTGACAATTGTCTCTCTCCTTTTGACAAAAGACACCAAAGGGACAGTGAGACACCGTCAGGCAAGATGATGACAGATGACTACACACCGCAACACCGGTAACTTACCATCGTCTCTTGCGGCCCACTCTGAAATGGCGGCCTTAGCCTCGACTTCACGAAATCATCATAAGGTACAGGCGCTTTAGGTCATCCATTGACTGATCATCAGTATGCAGGACTGAGAGAGTTATGGCACCCGGAGGAAATAGGTGGACACAGCGTCTTGATTCTCTTCCTATCTTACTCCTACTTCAACTTCCTCTTTAGCTAGGGGGTTTCTAACGCAGGCTGAATAGAGATGTCTACAAATGGACCTCTTCCCTATACTATTTTGTCTTGGTCTATTTTAACAGTTTTCTTATGTTGAAGACAGAAGAGAGGATCAAAATCATATTTGTGTCCATTATTCATCATATTTTTATTGACTCTTTAAATCCTAACCTTATTGCGCATTCCAATAAATATTTAGTCATCGGAATAGAGTAGCATCGTTTAATAATGCAGTTTTATAAATAATCCTTTTTAGATTTTTCTTTTTCCTTTACTCCATAGCAACGTTATTGAAGAACATATTTCCTTCCGTTTATTTAACGCCAAAAGACACTTAAAACTTTTCTGCAATTTATTTAATTTTTAAAAGCAATTAATTCGGCATCATCATCAAGAATAAAATAAAAATTTACTATATATATTTTATTGATAAAAAAAATGTTATATATAATATATATTTTTATATGTTATATCCATAATTTTATTTAACAAATAAAATAAATCGGGAAATCGTCACGGGTCACATTATTTCCGCTTTGTTCCTTCCTGCATCCGGCCCATCGGACGTTTTCCTTTCGATTGTCCAGTTTTGGTGACACAACAGGTAGAGTGAGTAAATAGAGTCCAGAAAATGACAAAAGAGAAACTAAAAACAAAAAGATTGTCCTCGAAATTGCCTTCGGAAGATATTACCATGGTTTCAAATACGAAAGAAGTTGATCGTATTTTGTCTTCTGCCTTCCTCAATAATATACTGGAAAGAAGAAGAAGAAGAAGAAGGAAAAAAAATTGTATTATAAAGCACGACAAACTTTAGGCAAAATTCCATAAATTATAAAGTATAAATTTATTGAATTTTACAGTATTTTATATATTTTATATATAACATGAATTTAATATAATTTATTTAAACATTTAAAAATTAAAAGTTTGTATCTTCCTCGAAAATAATTTATTATTTATAAGATAGATATTATTTTTATAATTAATTTTGATAATGAATATTTTGTAAGAAAAGTTTCTGATACGAAAGATGCTCTTAATATTAAATATTAAACGAAATTTTATTCGTATTTTTTCGTAAAATGATAAAATTTTGAAAAAAAAAAATAGAACCATGCTCCATTTTTGCCTTTTGAATTCGAAATTTAAATCAATTTTTGTTAAAATTTAAATCCATTGTTTTAAACAAATAATCTAATTTTCAAAAAAAAATTTTTTATAATTTTGGATATATAAATAAATAATTTTTGTATCATATTTTTTACAGAAATTTTAAGTTCCTTAAAAAATTTAGAAACTTGTTGCTGTTCTTCGCCAATTTTTTGTTTTTTTTTTTTTTTTTTTCTTCATTTTATAAAATTTCTGCTTTTCTTCTAAATTAAACCCGGCAAAATAAAAAAATCAATACAATATCTTAAAAATTTAATGATTATTTTTAGTTATTTAAAATTTTCAGAACTTCCAATAAATAAGAAATATTTATTGAACATATTTTATTGAAAAGGGAAGAAAAATTTTGAGATCGGTTCAATAAATCAAAATTTATGAGTAGAGCGACGATTATAATAAATCAAATTATTCAAGAATATTTTGAATAGGTCAGGAAAAATATTTAAAGTCCGCTTTTAGGTCAAAGAAATTTGAGGAGAGTTCTAAAAGGTTAAAAATTCGTAAATATTTTTGTTAACATAAATATGAAAGAAATTAAATTTTTTTAAAAGACGAATGATTAAAATATACATAAAAAATGTATTCTGAGAAGGAAATATTCTTATTTCATAATAAATTAAAAATAAATGATCAATATTAATCAGTAAAAAGTAAATTCAATCAAGTTCTTATGATTCTCAAATGTACTTAATGGAAAATATTTGAAATAAATCCTATAGATTCAAATAATATAAATTGCAAAAACAGTATATTAAATAAGATTATGCTATCGAAAATTGTTTTATTAAAAAATTCAAAACAATTGTCAAATAAAACTTAACGCATTTTCCATGTAAGGAATTTTTGTTCATTAAGTTTGAAAACTGATACAAAGATATATGTCTAGCATGTTGCCAATTCCCTGAATGAATGTAAACACCCTTTTATTTGTTTAAGAAAATAATTTGTTATTTGGAAAATAAATTATTTAAAAAAATAATTTTATATTTAATTTAAATATTATGTTTTTATGTATTAAAATATTCGATCGTTTCGAAGGGAATTTTTTTTCCTCCCGTGAAATGTTTTAAAAACTGGCGCCTAAAAACTTTCGGAAAAAATCTGAAAGCCAAAACGTTGAAAAATTCCAAATAATGTTACTGAATTCAAAATAGAATTACACCATTTCTAAAGTAGAAGTATTATCAAATTGGTTTTAGCTTTTTCGTTTTATATTCGATTCAAGTTTCGTATTTAAATTTGGTTATTTTCAATTTTATCGAGAACAACTTTAATATTTTGAAAATACATAGATATTTCTATAAAAAATATATCAAATAAATAAAGGAAATTCTTTTTTATCTGTTTGATAGACTTTATGCAAACATATTTCTAGAATTTACCTCAAATCGGGTTTGCGATGGGAATACGGCTTTTACAAAATGCATTTTTCTTCATAGCATTGTCTAATTGTCACTTATAGTTCGAATTTTTTTCTTTCATATGTAATGTTTGATTCTATAAAAAAAAGTCATTTCTGTCTTTTATGTAAATGCTAAGTTTGAAAAAAATGGAATGGAAAATAAAGAATTTTATGGTGAAAGAGTTAAATTTTAACTTTAAAAAGTTGAGATAACAACTAAACATCCGAACAGAAAAATCGAAAATAGCAAATTGAATATTTATGTTTTGATAAAATAACAAATTGAGATTTCGTAGAAGTCTATAAAATAATAAAGAAAATTTAAAAATTTTAGTACTAAAGTAGAAATGATAAAATTTTTATTTGTTATTGATCTTTTTGAGCAGATGAAACTTGAAGTAGTTTTAAGTTTATTGTTAATCATTAAGAAAATTAATAAAATAAACCTTTCCCCATTATAGGATATACAGTATAATTATTGTCTACTTCATCATAATTATTGGTATTTCAAATAACGTTAAAATACAGAAAAAAGTTGATGATTACTATTTGCTAATAAACCGAATTTGTATAATCAGTGGAGATATACGAACAGCATACCGCGATCGATCAATTTTAAAAATTCTTGATGAATTTTAATTGAACCACTTACAACGAGATTCGAACTTGTCTATAGCCAATAAATAAAGGCAAACATACATGATTAATGTATCAAACAACGTTGGAAGAGCATATGAGAAAATCGAAACTACGGCAGTACGTTTCCAATTTCACAGTTCAAAGATATATCCTGACTGGGTTTGGAATGGTTGGGTATTTCGACGCCTTACCGTCGCCAGGATTAAGCTGAACGCATATCAGACCTAGATTAAATCGGATGGCGCCTGACTTATCGTTATGTATGCTTCTAACGTAGAAGTTAAGACAGTCCTAGAATGATCAGACCTATACATCTATAACATGACTGTGAAATTGGCAGGAGCGTGACCAGAACTATCTAATTACTACCTCACTATCAAAACATATATCTACATGGTATGACATACTATTGCTGTCACTAGAGGACTGTGACAAACAAGGGGATCCGTCAGCACGGAGCCAGACACCAGCCACTCTGGGGACAGTGAATAAGGAAAAAAATCCCGTTCGTCACCATCACCTAGAACAAGGAAGGAAAGGGCGTTACAATTTCCGTTCCCCTTGGAAATTAGAACTTCCTAATTACGCTTGTCGTCATGGTAACTGTGCTCTGTCTCCTAAAATCCGTCTGCGAATCTACCTTCCTGGATAATCGCTGAGGAGACAGTTAACCCATCAACCCCCGTACGGTGATAGATTGGTTGTAGACGTCTGGTCATGTGAAATTAAACACACAATAGAGAAACAATGTGACAGGCCAAGCCAGGAATCTCACTATTTATGGCACTGGACTCTGCAGAAGAGAAAAGACTAATAAATCTTTGTGTGGCTTAGTAATTGCAGTTCTTTAGCTGCTTTAGTAGGGGAGGAAAACGAAGCTTTATTGCTTAATTCCAGAAGATATTCGACATTTTTACGTTAGCTTTGGAAAAACTAGTGTAAGGAGAATGATTTCTGTGATGCAGTAGAGAAAACTTCTTTTGCTATGCTGTGCTGGATTTCTATACATGCTTTTATATTCCTTGATAACAAAATTAAATTTTTATTGTTTCAGACTTTAAATATAACTCGCTAAATTATATATTTATTTTAATTTTTCTCTATTTTAACGCTATTTTTAATCCGATGATTCCATAACTGATTCACTTAATAATCTGAAAGTAAGTATTCACATGATTAAGTGATTTGCAATCAAACTTTTTTCAGAAATTAATTTTTTAAATTTTTTAATAAAAAATGAGAAATAAAAATCTAATTTTATGATTTCACATTATGAATTTATATTTATAATAAGATTGCGTTTACATATTTAAGACTTAATTTATTTGTTTCGATGGCTAACATATATAAATGAGAACAAGATATTTTAAAGAAAATTATTATAACTTTTTGTACTTTTAATGGATATACTGTATAACGATTTTGATAGCATACGTTAAGTATTTGAATCTCATTATATATTGCAAATATGATTTGAACTTGATTAAAAATGTATGAATTTTATTGGGAAATATAATTTGAGTAGAATAATTTTATTTCTTCGTATTTTTTCATCACTGTGTTATATAAAATTCATATTTTTATATGAATTTTATATAAAAATTGTAAGTTAAGTTAAAGCGCATTTACTTCCTTCTGTAATAAAGCTAAAAAACATTTATTATCTTCAATAATTGACGATAATAAACATATAGATTATAAACTTTCTATAATTAAAAATATGAATTTTATATAAAAATTGTAAGTTAAGTTAAAGCTCATTTACTTCCTTCGGTAATAAAGCTAAAAAGCATTTATTATCTTCAATAATTGACGATAATAAACATATAGATTATAAACTTTCTATAATTGTTCGATCATAAATATTTAAATTAATTGTTGCAGAATACTACATAGCATAATACAGACAACTGCATAATGCAGAACACATTTGGTTCCTTCAAAATGTGTTTAACTTAGAGAGGTATCCAACATAGAGAGATTCATAAAATCAAAATTTTTTCTAAACATACTAAACAATAAATTTTCATGTCAAAGCAAACCTTTATTCAAATCAAACTGAAAATCTTTATTATTTTAAATAGAACTCAAAAATATCAAATATACACTGCAGTCTGTCAGTGCTTTCAACATAGGAAATATTTATTTGAAAAGAAGTCTATAAATAGAGTTTGCCTTTTTATATTTAATTTACACTTCATCCACACATTTTCAATTTTATTTTTTCTTATACCAAATAGAGTTTTAACAATCTCTGGTTCATCATTAGAAAATACTTATCGTTCAAATTCCTCTATATATTCCAAAACTGTTTCATGATCATTCCGTTCCTCTTCCAACAAAGTCGTTTTATGAATTGAGCTAGATATAATCTTTTCAATTAAATCATTAGCTATACAATTTTCATATTCACGATGGACAAAATTGCTGTCAAAATTTGTAAAATCTTCAGTGGATAGTTATCAGGAAGAGCACTCAGTTCTTCTCCTAAGTCAGTTATTGACCTCTTGCATTCCTTCCTCAGTGAAATCTATAAGGAACCCAGCTTTCTAAAACATTTCTGAATAGTTAATTGTGAAACTTCTTGTCATGCAACATAAATCTATCTCACTGCATCCAGAATAGTAAATGATCAACAACTCGCTTCTTTTGGCATCCAGAATAGTAAATGATCACTAATCACAGCAACAGAAGAAACAGCAAACAATTCTCAAAGAAAAAAGTAAAATATAAACCAAACCAAAACTAGCCAATTATAGCCCAAATATTTTTAATTTTATTGCAATAACATATTCTAGCTATAATTTGGCTAGGTTTGATTTGATTTTTCTCAATGCTCAGCGTCTGTATTTACAATAATAAGTAAACCATGAATTTATGTCATCAACAACCATCTCAAGGCATGACTAATCAATATTATAAGTTTCTCTTTCACAAATTCCTTTTGATTAATCTTCTAAATCTAGACCAATAAACAAAAAGTGTCCATCTTATAACAAACAGTTGTTTAAGATACAAGATAGAGAGGTGTCCAGGATATAGAGGTTTGGACATATAGTAAAATATAGGCTTTTGTCCGGTTCCAGGAAAAGTCGTTCAACATAGAGAGGTGTCCAACATATAGAGGTGTCCATCTTGACAAGTTTTACTGTACTATATACTCTTCATTTATTTATAATAGTACAATTCTTGAAATTCAAAAAAATTTTTATGTGGGGTATATATTTTAAGATAAATGTTGCGACTAATATATTTTAACTATGTTAAAAAGACTAACTATAACATAAATGGTTGGATTATAATTGCATATACTGTACTTAATTTTAAAATAAAATAAATATTTAAGATTTTAGATTTTACAAAATTTTTACTTTAAAGTAAAAATTTACACTTATCTATAAAGATAAATTCAAAAATTACTTTTAAATTGCTGGAAAATCAAAAATATAAAACAGATTATCATAGATTTTTTTTTTATCAAATTTAATTCCGAAATAGTCATTAAACAAATAACTAAAATGTTTCTAAGCTTATTTTCTAGCTAAAATAACAAAATTTATCTTTAAATGGTGTTTATTAGCAAAGCAGTAGATATGTCAAAGTGTGACACTTTAATGGAAATCCTGAGACAAACTCTGGATTTACGCAAAATCCTCATTAGCAACTAAATTCTAATGACGTCAATTAAGCAGTAAAATGTCTAAGGTAGTCTTTTTTTAATTTCTGCAAATTCAAACTACATATTGCTTAAGCATCTTATCTAATTAGATGAACATGAACGAGAGATTAAGCTTAATCTTAAAAATTTATATTTATTTAATAAACAAAATTTACAAGAATTATGTTTCTATCTATATTTTCTCATATTTTTATATAATTACAAAGTAAATTTATATTTTCCATGATACTTGACTGTAGAACAAAATATATCAGATTTAAAAATTTTAATAAATGAACGAAAAGCCTATTTTTGATTAGAACTATTTTGTTCAGATCTTAGAAAAATATAGCTCATAAAAGCTGAACAAATATCATGATTTTATTCTATATAATAATTAATTATCATAAAAGTTTAATTATATAGTGAGCATCGAAATATCGGTCATAACGATAAGCGCTAGAGAAACTATCTATGATAAGACCATAAATTGTTGATAAAATAAGCAGTAATTCGAGGAAAATGAATCTTGCATCGAATTTATGATCAAAGGAAATTGAGAAAAGCATTCAAAAAAGCTTAATTGATTGATCCTTTGATTATCATCATAATCAAATGCCTATTCCCCGATCGAGTTAGTTTACATTCATAGTTTAACTTTGATCACAACATAATAAAATGTTTTGACATTTTAAACTTATTCAAAATCAATTAATTTACGAAATATTTCAAAGCATTGCATTGAAATGATTAAATTTCCTTAATTTTTCCAATACATAAACATTAAATATTTATCAAACAAAATGTTGTTGGCTTAAACCGAAAGTAGCGTTTATATCTAGTTCAATATTCATCTCAATTACGATAAAAATAAATTCCATTAGCTGATTAACAAACTAATGTATAACTTAATATTGGATTAATTAGAAAATAATGACACACTTTCCATTTCAAATTTAATTTTTAATCTTTACATCAATGTTTAATCTTAATTCTGTCCTCATTTTTGAAGAATTAGCAAGGAGATGAAAGATGATAAATTTCATGATACAATAGTTAATTTTTAAAGCTGTACAGAGTATCACATATTGCATTCAAATGTCATTTAGTATTATTTATATTTTCTTTTTAATTAATTTTAACAAATCATACAGATTATTGTTATGCATATATCTTTATTAAATTTTTAAATGGAGTATAAATGATTCGTCTCGACATGGATTAAAATTGTGTTAAATTCAATTTCCATTAGCGATATCTTAAGAAAATATTGAATTTTGATAAATTTAACTTTTATATTAAGTTTGAAATTGAATATAATTCACTGTCGATAATAAATTTAGGAAGGAAAAAAACTTTCAACTTAGCATATTACATTTTCAGATACTCGAACAGAAATGATACTTGATGAAAATTTCCATTCGAAATTACCCGAGTAATTGAAGAACAGTTCAAATTCCTAAAGTTGAAAAGAAATACTTATTTGAATATACAATATCTGCGGCTAATTTCTTCACATGTTTAATGTAAAGCTTTACTTTTCAAAGAAAAACAGCAGAAGCTGTCAAACTAGTCGAATGAATAACGGTAGTTTATCAGTTCACACTGTCATTTAAACGCATTCATCTTTTCCATTTAAATCTCACGCAGGGATGGAAGACAGACAAGGAGGGGAAGAGGAAAAAATCCCGAATACGTCATCGCTGCTGATTGATGATGTTCCAAACGACGTATAGGAGTATACGTCAGGGTGTAGGAGTATGCATTGGGTTGTTTTACAACCGCGGAAGACATCGATGACGTAAAATGGATTCGCTTTACCAATGCCGGATTTAGCGACCGCGTAAAAAAGACATCTGCTTCAATGAAGTGTCTCAATCAACGTCGACACCCAATCATCTGTTTCAATCTTCGTAACTATTTATCACCCACTCGTTTCTCTTACTGCACTTCCATTTGTTCTTGAAGCTTTCCCTATACCTATACACCTTGGGACGCAATCAGCAGGTGAAAGGAGCTACGTCCTTTCCGAACCCCCTTTGCTTTTCCTTCAGCATTCATCACTTTAGTGTTGGTGCACGGCTCCAACGCATCATCAGTATAAATTTCGCATTAATAACACAAGACTGTGCATCAATAGGGAACGGATTCTGACAAAGGAAACCATAAATCATACAGTCGGTGGTAATGGCGGACTGGAGAGGGATCAAATTTGGAGGAGAAAAGGGAATTACTTAATGGAAAAGTTGGATGTTTGGAGGTACAGGAATACCTTGTCTTCTTCATTGCTTCCCAATAGTCTGTAATAGTGATGTAAAGAGTTAACGCTCTTGTAACGAATTTGTAAGTGACTTGATAAGTAGACATCGGGATTTATAAATAGATCAAAATTTATTTGCAATAGAAGAGAAGATGAAAGCAATTTTAAGCATATTAAATAAATAGATTTTATATACGTTTATATATAAAATATATTTATTTAATATGAAAATTTTCTTATAAAAAATTTAAGTTTTTATTGTGTCAGGAATAGGGCTGACTCTGAGAGAGACGAAAATGCTATATGAGCTAATTCATAAATTATCCGATAATAAATGAATCAAAAATTCGATTAACACATGCCAAACTTAGTTTATAAATAAAATCGGTAATTATGGACTATTGAATTTACTTTGTAATCTATCGCTTGATGTTTAAAAAGTATATGTTTAAACACATAACTTGTATAACACATACTACGTTCATAAATTATGTATTCACGTAAATGCTTTAAAAAAAAAGTAAATTTCGATTTTATCGAATGTAAAATAATTTTATGATATATCATATGTTTTATTTTAATCGAATTTACAAGATTTCATAATCTAAGCATAAAATAAAAAATACTTAAGAGAATTAGAAACAGAAATTTATTTTTTTTATATTTTATTAAATCAAAGTGTCATAAACTTTGTATAAAGCAGAAAATCGTATAATGTCTTATGTGATTGATGTTAAAAATCATGATTAAACACGTAAGATGATGATGAATTAAATAAGTTAATGAAGTTCATATTTCCGATAATCATAGAAAGCTCTTATAGTAAACGAATTATCAGGAATTTTTTTAGATTATTGAAATATAAATTGGAATTTATATTTTGATAATCTAATTTGGTGACCTGCTCAGAGTATAGACAGAATATTTTTAAATATTATCTTTAAAACTAAAAATATACATATTTAAAATTTTATATTTTGGTCTGGCTATATACTCTTTGTTTATCGAAAATATATCAGAAAATGGATATGATTTAAATCTATTATATTTTTATATTTATACATATACAGTATATATTTTTTTAGATTTTTCTGTCTGCGTGTCTGTTCGTGATGCATTTCCAATTTACAAAAACTATGAACATGAAACTTTTACACAATATTAAAGTGGTCAAGAGCTTGATAACAACGCCTATTTGTTATCGTCTTTCAAATAACACTCGATTCGTTATTTGAAAGACGAGTTATGGTCTGAAGACAATATTTTATAATTTTCCATAAAATTTCTAATTAAATTGCAATAAGTTTACTTTTACTGCAGATACATTCTATAAGCTTTTACTATGATATAACTATTAAACAGAAAAAAATATAGTTTGAGCTCATTAAATAGTTTTTAGTTGATACTAGAGGTTGATAATAGTTAACACGAGAGAAAAATTTACATTTTTTCTCCTCAATACTTTTTAGTAAAGTTATCAGATATTTTAAAACTACCGCAGATATGTTCCTGAATTTTATTTCAATATTAAAAGTAAACAAATTTTCTTTAATTAGCTGATATTCATCGAATAAATTAACGTGACATTAAATCGTGTTTGAGACTAAAAATTATTTAATTTTTCATCCAGGTAACATCAAATATTTATTACTGTATCAAAATATGATAAATCTAACTAATTTATTTCATTTTGACAATTATGTCACATTATCTAATTTTCCATTATTAACGCTTTTCCGAATTTAGGAATATATTATTCTATCAATAGTCGGGCTATGTTATACTTCTCAATTGTTTCAGAAAAATAGTGCTTTTGATAATACTTTTTGCTAATAATTTAGAGTTTTGATTTATTAGTTGTTTTTGATCTCTTGAGCAAATTAGCATTCAAATAATTCTTTTTTTTTAACTTACAGATCTAGTTAAATTATCTCAGATTAGAATGAATATGTTATTTATAAATATAAAGCGAAGAATGAATTTTTATTAATTTTATAAAACAATAAAAAGAACTTCGTTGCAAACTTTAAACTGGGATTTGGACTAATTTTAGGTTATCTTTGTACAGAAAAAAGCGGAAAAAGAGGACAACTGAAAACTGAAAGAATTCAGACTTTATTTCAGATTCAGTCCCATCTTTCGGGGACAAGGCCAAAGAAGAAAGATGGGACAATGCTTGAAAGAATAATAATTTAAATATATAATTTAATAATATAATAGGTACTCTGTTTACTCGGTTTCAGAGATATGCATATGTGTAAATCTCTTTATCTATGCTGTATTTCTTTAAAATGCAAATAAAAATTCGTTAAATAGTTTACTTTTTGTGCAAAAATATCACTATTAGCTTTAAATTTTCGTATATATGCTCATAGTATGCTCATTAATTTCATCAATTTGCATATTCGTATATATCGAAGTCAAACATTTTTGGATTTATAAGGTTTTCAGTTTACGCGTAAATTTTCGAAACAAATTAACTGCATAAATAGAGCACTTGTACTTCTTCCGAAGAAGTGGTTATCATAAAATTCTCTATTGGATGAACTGCTTCTTTCAAAATTCATTCAATATCAGAATAATCAAATCAGGATGAAAGCCTGTGACAAATACAGATCCGATTCTAATTTGATTCAGATATTCGACGTGTTTTGGTATATTTTTTCTGTAGGTATCAATATTTATCTCATTTATAGATGTTTCAGAATTGCTTATTTGCAGATTTAAAAATTCTCTATTGGTACATTATTTACTTGAAGAGTTGTGTTTAGTATTTTATTCTTTAATTAATCATAAAAAATTTATTTTAGAAGAAATAATGATTCAATTTCGAGTATAATTCTTGAACTAGCGAAAATTTCTTCAAAATTTTTTCAATGTATCAAAACAATTATCTTTGTAATATCAAATAACTAATCAAAGATTGAGTAAATAGAAGAGTTCTTGTCATATAGACTATGTTTAGAGTTGAGCAAGCTTAACATAGAAATAAGTTGATTAAGTTTTTGAGAAATCGCACTGCTTTTAGATGATAGAATAGTTCTTTGACTGAAGTCAATGGAAATAAGATTTAGGTAAGTTTCGAACTAATTAATGCCACAGTTGATTACACCTAAGTTACTACCTATCCGATAAACATACATTATTCATTAAACTACCAATAATAGAATTCTATCTCAATGGTTCTTTCCTACTTCTTTCGTTTCCCGGTTTTAATTACGTGACTTTTAGTGATTTTACAGATCCTTCTTTGTTTTTCTTATTCAATTCAACCAACAACCTATTTACATCTTTCTTTCAATTTCTTTTAAAAATATTATTCTCTCTGTTTTTAAATTTACAGTTTCCTATTTCAATTGCTTTATATAAAAGTTTCGAATTTTCGTTTTAGAAAACTGTTAAGTTGAAATTCAAAAGAAAAATTTTTAATTTATTTGATTATTTTCGGCGAAATTTCATAGTCTCGTTAAGTTTATAGTGAACCTCAAGAGCTCTATAAGAGCCTTAATAATTCATACGCTGCTCATTTCATTTAACAACTCTAAAATTTCTCTTGCCATTTCTAAGTATTCTCTTGTTAATTCAACCTATAAACTTTAATTTTGTAATTTAGTAGTGAATTAATAAAATTTACGTATATAATTAATTAATGAAATGTTTTCCAATTATTTTCGAATGTAATAATTACTATAATATACAAATCGAAGTCTGTTTTCATTAGACGAAGCTTTTAGACAATACAAGAACTTTTTTTGTTTTGTTTAAACCGAACAAAAGGTGGTTAAAGTTTTGATGAAGAATATCATGTCTGTAAAAGAAAACTTTGAAATTTTGCGATTTGAAGTATCTTCTAAACTAAGTTAGAGTTTTTCCATTAACTTTCAAAGAGAAGATCTAAAAACCAACTGGATGTTACTGACATTAAGACTTCTCTTTATAGTCCATCCTTCCATGTATTTATGATGTTGGTTCAAGCAAAGACGTAGAAGACAACATAGAGACTACAACAGAAGACAGACATCATGATCCGCATAATTAAGTTCTGTCGTTACGAGGTCACGTAATGAAATTTTCCTGCCTTGAAAGTAATGTCCGTTGTCATGGCTAATGTTTCGTCCACGATCTCACAAGTCTATTTTCTTCCTTCTAAATATAATTCATTGAGCAAAGTCGTTCTTCCTCTCTAATATTACTCTAACGCGCACTTTCATCACAAAGGCAGAAAAAAAAATACACTTTCTGTTCGAGTTTATGTACAAAGTGATAATTTTTATTGGATTATGAAATTTTCCACTTCTTTAACAATTTTTTTTGTTTTTATTTTTATTTTTTTTCTGGAGAAAATAGAATAAAAATTGAATTAGATTTTTATTTTAATCATTATATATTTAATCTTTTCTTTTTAAACAATATTGATGGAAATTTTTATTTACAATTTTGAAGATGAAAAGATATTTTTATGCTTACCTTAATTTGCAAAATATGTCTAGATTAATGAGAAATAAATGTGAAAGTCATTAATAGATGAAAAATTCATCAAATTTTTGAGAAAAGTGGATAATTTTTTTTAGAAAATGTTTTTCCACTATTATTATAATTTAAAAGCTTAATGATTTTATTGGAAAATGATAAAGAATTCCAAAAGTGTTCGTCCTTTAAATAATTTTATTAAGTAAATTTTTCTTTGAATTATAACTTCCAAATGTTTACATAATTCAGTAACATTTATTTTTAATGCTAGTTGATGAAATAAAAAAAAATTAGACTACTTTAAAAAAACATACAGTAGGTCGATTATTTGTTTTGTACTTCTAACGTGTTAAACAACTTCTTTCTGATAGTTTGTAGTTCCTCTTCCCTGAGGTAATGTAGGTATGTGAGTATTTTACTGAAAAGTAAACATGAAAACGGACAGAGAAACCAAAGTTTAAAATTACTGTGTGGAAACAAATATTTTTTCTCTGTAACTAACGAAATCATTCATTTCTACACTCTCAAAGCAATTCCCGGTAGTAGAACATGTTATTTAAATTTTTAATTATTCGATTTGAAAAATAAATATAAAAATTAAAATTTTATTTATTTATGCGAATGATTAAAATTAATCATATCATTAATTAATGTAATTATTATTTAATAATTATTCTAATAAAATATCGACTTGTGAAGGTTTTGTTACAGTTTGTTTAGAAGATAGAATAGCACTATTATAATAAAAACTGTTTCGATACATAATTACGAATGAAATTTTAAATAATTATTTAAATCTGTTAGAAATTTTTAAAGTTTGAATATTGAAGACTTAACCAAATTGTTAAACCATCAAGAAAATGTTTGATTATAATTCATTTTATTGTATTCCTGTTATTGATAATAATATTTGATTTTAAAGACATTTTTAGTTTTCTTACATTCACTTTAAATTAATATCTACATTTGCATAACTTAGCATTTTGATATCAATATCCGAACATTATTTAACATTAAACATCGCATTAGAAGTTATGTTGTTATAAAAACTATTATTACAACTTTTTAACTTAATTTTTATACTGTTATAAGTCATTGATATCAGAATATTGAACGAAAAATTTTCATCTCAGTCATCCATCAGGTGTAAGATATAAGTGAAAATGTAAAAACTGGCTGTTTCAGAACATTTTCACTTTATTGGGAAAAAATTAGGTAGTTACTCGTAAATGACAGGTTTTATATTAGCTTTAACTGTCGGTTAGATCAGGATATATTCTCGATATGAGGAGATGTTCTTCATTCGAAGGAATTGCATTCTTCAATCGAAAGATGCAATTTCTTCGAATGAAGAACATCGCATACGTAGCTCGGCTTTTGTAGATTTTTGTGTATTTTGATCATTGACATTCTACAACAGTAAAGTTGGATTAAATTTTGAACTTATTACAGATAATATAGCATTATTCATAATTCTTTTATCGTTTTCAATGTACGGATTTTATTTCTTTAAATTTTCGAAAACACAAAAATCCATTGTCTTTATGGTTACACTGATTGTTTAAATCTATCAGTAGCAATGCCTGAAATAGTTTTCTAACAACCGCAGAACCCACTAGAGAATTCTGGCATTTTCTTAGTCAAAAAAAGGAAGGTAGGTAAGAGGGGGAGGAAAAAAAGCATGAGTACTGTTTGCACGGTTGTGAGCGGAAACGAAGCTGAAATTCCCTTTCCACCGACCACTCCCCTCGTTTTAACCACAGTTGTTAAATAACAGTTCCACAGGACATCCGGGACCTTCACACGTTACGGAAACATTGGAATGAAGAGGAGGAGAAAGGACCTGTCACAGATTGGAAGAACATCCCGCGAGACGAGTCTCTTGTCTCTTGGAACTCAGATTAAAGTCTGTAAAATGTATCTAGACCGGGGTTTTGATTTCCCACGAGGAATCTTAGAACAATTCCCGAATAAGATGAGAGAGTCAGGGAGCTTGGCTTTGACTCTGAAACCCGCATTTAATTGTACAGTGTATGCTTGTTTTAGGGGATGGTCGGTTGGAAATATTGTTTCTGCCACCGAATCAAAAATAGTTAATAGAAATATTTTAAAAATTAAATATGTCGCTCGAAATTTTTGAATATCTTCAACGTTTTGAGATAATATTAAATTGGACTAGTGACTCTTAAAAGCAATAATAACTCTACATACTTATCGATTTAAACAATTTTAAATTGTTTATTTCGTTAATGATGTTACTAAACAACTATTTAATGAGATACTTCCTTTAACAGTAGCTTTAACAGATTGAATAAATTATCCGCCATTTCAGATAAGAAATGGCGGATGATAACTTATCGAATCATCTATATTAGAGTTATTCTGACTTGTAAGAGCAATTCCTTTTTTTAGACGCAGTAATAAAATTATTTAATAAATTATTACAAATACTTTTGGATGTGAAAATTATTTCTGATATTAAACTGTTTCTTTATAAATAAATCTATAATTTTAACCTGTATGTTTAGTTTTTCTTGTAATAACAGTAAAAGTTATCGCAGTTTATTTTTAAGCTTTGCTATCAAAACCATAAAAATCCGCAATATCATTCTGCTGAAGTAAACATTTTAATTCTCTTTTGAGTATTAAACTGTTTAAATCCTTAACAGTTTTCAATATTATTCTGAAAGCGATTTTTCTGAAACATTAAAATTAGAATTTCAGGTTTTCTCTTTACTATAATTTTATTTTTAAAAAGTAATATTAGTTGTGATGCAAAAATTTTAAAATATTCATACAGAAATTTTTTATTTTTTAAGTATACTAAAACATAAGTTGTTTATAAGGTTATTTTAAAAAATTATAATTAATAAAATGTCTAAAATTTCATGGACGAAAGCTTTTAATTTTGAAATTAATCGATATTTCGTGATATTTCATACCCCTTTTTTATGAATCCTAGAAAATCACTGTCATTTTTATATAGATAGATAGATAGAGTTTCATTTAATTCACTAATTATAGTATCCGAATTAACTTAATAGGATTCTCATATTACGAAAATTAATTTTATAAAATAATTAAAAAGTAATATTTGTGTTTTTCTGGCCAGTATTAAATGCATGATTTTTTTCCTAAATATAAATTTTCGAAATTTGTTTAAATATTGGAATTTCATAGAGAGAAAACTTGATCAAAAGCTTCCTTATTATAACAGAATAATTTTTTTTTTTTAATTTTAGAATACAATTCTTTCAATTCTTCCAATAACGATAAAAGTCATTTTTATTAAAACAAAATCCGTTTTCGAAATTGTCTTTGTCAAATATTACTAGTGGATTCGAACTGTCTTTAATAATTTGCTTTGATGGAATAAAGATTAAAGAAAAAAAATACTGCTTTAGTTGTCATTGATGTCAACATTGAGCATCTATTTTATACAGCAATTCGACAAGCAGCTCTTTTATTTCTCTCTTTTAATCTCTATTAATATATAACTTATTTTTAAATAATATAACGCAATACATAAACAATTATTATTAGTCATTGTTGATAAAACTTATAGTAAAAAAATGTTTACAATCTTATATATTTTCAATGCTTGAGTGGCGATTATCCATCTTTGTTATCTTGAAACATGATAGTAGAGACGGATTCAAGTTCCGACTTTCCTCTCATAGAAGCCTGTTACATAGTTATCAATTATCTTCATGAGGTTAAAGAAGAAAATTTTCCTCTCGAATTCGCAATAGCTTTCACTGTATCATTGAGATTATATGTTTTTATGATTTTATAAAAATTGCTTTCTCATTCTATGATCAAATCTCAAATTTGCTTGAATCAGTTTATAAACACGTATCTTAAATCAGAATTTAATCTATCATTATGTTTCGAGATATTTCATCGAATAAATTTTTTTTTCAGAAATCTTCAAGTTCTTCACAAGCATATAAATTTTGAAAAGTATATAAATACAATGCTGTATACTATATATCAGCGTTTCTCAAACTATGGGTCGAGACCCCAAATGGGGTCGCGAAGCGAAATGCTGGGGTCGCAAAAATTAAATTCAAATACTTGAATTTCATAATTTCACAAAAGTCCAATATTTAACGTATGACAACATATGTATTTTCAATGTAGTTGGCTTCCAATATTTAACGTATGACAACATATGTATTTTCAATGTAGTTGGCTGTTGTGTTCATCTTAATAAGTGTGTAAATGACTTATATACTTGTACGTTTTAAATGTATGACAACATATGTATTTTCAGTGTAGTTGGCTGATTGTGTTCTTATGACAACATATGAATTTTCAGTGTAGTTGGCTGATTGTGTTCATCTGAAGTAAATGATTTATATACTTATATGTTTTATTCCATATTTAATACTTTGCCCAATATTTAACGTATGACAACACATGAATTTTCAGTGTAGTTGGTTGATTGTGTTCATCTTAATAAGTGTGTTATAAATTTTCAGTGTAGTTGGTTGATTGTGTTCATCTTAATAAGTGTGTAAATATACTTGTACGTTTTATTTCATATTTAATACCTGGGGTCGCGAAAAGCTAGTAATGAAAAATGGGGTCATGAATGAAAAAAGTTTGAGAAGCGCTCGTAATAAAAAATGGGGTCACGAAAAATCTCATAATGAAAAATGGGGTCGTGAATGAAATGGGGTCATGCATGAAAAAAGTTTGAGAAGCGCTGATCTAGCAGAGCTAGTAATGAAAAATGGGGTCATGAATGAAAAAAGTTTGAGAAGCGCTCGTAATAAAAAATGGGGTCACGAAAAATCTCATAATGAAAAATGGGGTCGTGAATTAGGGTCGCGAAAAATCTCGTAATGAAAAATGGGGTCGTGAAGGAAAAAAGTTTGACACGCCTGGGGTTGCGAAAAATCTCATAATGAAAAATGGGGTCGTGAATGAAAATATTTAATACTTGGGGTCGTGAAAAATCTCGTAATGAAAAATGGGGTCATGAATGAAAAAGGGTTGCGAAAAATCTCGTAATGAAAAATGGGGTCGTGAATGAAAAATGTTTGAGAAATGTTGGTATAGACAATAAATCGGCGAGTGCGTATTTCGTTCGCCATGAAAAAGCTATATATGTAAATACATGTAATAAAAAAATTAATTCCAGATATACAATAGATAAATGTTAATATCTGAATATTTGAATAAATAACATTATTTTTTTCTGCAGAGTACACATTTGTATTATAATATACAGTAGTGTAATTCTATAATAATTCATTTTCCTAAAGTAAAAATTAGTCTGATATTTTTTTCGTATATTGAATGAAATGTTACTTATGATCCACAATTGCATCCAGGATACTATTTGCCAATCAGTCATCGGGTAAAAATTTCTTTTTTTGGTATTGACGACATATCTACCAAAAAAATAGTAAAAGTATTGCTGCTTGTAATTTTGTATTTATTTTAAAAATATGTTATGTCTGCATCGATGGTTGGGCCTAGTGGTGCTAACTTTGGATTATTTTATGTTAGAACGATTTACTGAAACAAATCTTTTTATTATAAGCTTAATTTCTGTTTTGTTATTAAGTATAAAATATAAAAAGAATCATGTTTGTTAAATATATAGTAATAAACTACAAAATGATTAATACCAATAATTAATAAAAAAATTATTGGCAATACATCTATGGTATTTGCACTTCGAACAAATAAGTTTCTTTATTTTGGCACTATTTTAAATTTTTACGTGTGTAAGAGGTACATTAAATTTTACTTTCCATTGCGATATTGAATCCACATATCATGACAGTGATTTTCATATTCGATACTACAAAAAATTGTAATTATTTTTATGTAGTATATTAAAGTTTTCATCAATTACGATACTTGAATTTACTGTTTATTTTTCACTGATTTAAATAAAATCAGATCACGTGAAGATTTGGTCAAGAAATAAAATTTATATATTGTCACGATAATACTTCGACCTGTAACTTGAAAGGTAGATATATCCAGATTGATGATCAATATTTGAATTAAAAGAGCTGACTAAGATGATTTGATTTGAAGCAGAATCTTCTTTTTGCCTTCTGTAAGATAGTGAAAAGTGTCTTTGCAAATCAGTTGGCACTTTTTAAAATTATATTAAAATTTTTTTCTTTAAAAGTGCTTTCTTATGGCTTTACTTTAGATAAATTCCAACTCAATAATTTTATTAAAGCATTAATGACAAATTTTTAGCTGTTATTACTTTAATTTTTATTGAGAATTTTTGAAATCTAGTTCAGAAGTTTTGAAATTTAAATTTTTGAAGTTTAAATTAACATCACATTCAATACAATTAAATGTTTAGTAAACTTATGATAATTGACGATTCTACCTATAATAAGAATCGCAATTATTATATCTATTATCTTTCGATATAAACAATTACGAATTGTAAATTAACTCTGATCAAAAATTAATTTTCATTTCACAATTAATTTGTTTAATCTATTTAAACTATAGCTAGTCCACATATGCATATAAACAGACATGATCTTTTTCACTTAATTTCCTTCCGAAATAATTTAAAAATTCATAAAATAAAATAAATTATTATCATTTATTGATCTTATTAAACTTATGCAATGCTGATTTTTAATTAAATGACCTAAACCAAGTAATTATTATCATTTATTGATCTTATTAAACTTATGCAATGCTGATTTTTAATTAAATGACCACATTTGAATAATAATTGCAATAAGAAAATTCTCTTATTCGATTTTACTAATTCATATTTTTATCTTTAATATTCAGCTCTTGATGAACTTTTTAAAACCTAATATTATATACTTTTAACTATTTAAATAATTAACTCGCATTTTGCATGAATAATTAGATCTATAGTTTATATAATTGATAGAACAATCATGTCATCATAATAAAGTTTTCAATTGATGATGAAATAATCTTTTCATGGATTATTATATAAGTTCTTTTAATGCACTTAATTTTAAAACATAAAAATTCAAATTATATGAAAGCTCTCTAATTTATTGATGCGCGACTCTAAGAGTATTGCGAGTAATTTTTAACATTTAAAATGACTTAGTATATCTGTTGATACATTCTACAGAATTAGAATTATCTCCGTATTGGGTACAATTCAAACTTTTGCTAATTCTTTTATAAAAATCAATTAAAAGTGAAGATTTGTTTAAAAATAACAAAAAACTATAAATTTATTTTCGTTCCTTATTATCTCTCATCATTATCATTAGTCTCCTTTATGCCTTTTTCACGAAAACGGCCTAGAACCATTCGTTCAGAACGCAGAAAAACATTCTGAGACTTGTTAAAGTACAGTAATTTAATTTCGATACGATATTTTTAATTTTTTAATATAATTATAATTATAATATAAATAATTTTTATTATTATAATTTATAATAATTCATAAAAGTGAATTCGTGATATTTTCTGATGAAGTTTATTTAAAATGATTATAGTCTAATTCTAACTGCAAAACAGTGGAGATCCATGAGAAGATCAGAAAGGCTATAGCCTCCTTTCAAATATATAGATGAAAAAATATTTAATATTTTCTTTTTATTTAGAATACATAAGGATGCTAGTTAGTTCTAATAATTAAAATATTAATGGATGTATAATGTATGCTTTTAATGGTATTTTTTAGCTCCCAACATTTTTCTGGAATTGCAGTTGTTATAAAATATTTGTAAAATATGAGAGTGAGTCATTTAGGATTCATATTTTATCTTATCTTTAGTAATATAATAACCAAGTTCCTCTTGAAACTATAGAAATAAGTTTTATAAATTCTATGCAGAAATCAATTCACGGTTCATTTTTAGTTTATCTCAATGGATTTTAAATATTGTCTAGAAGTTTTATTTCATTTTCTAATAAATATTATTTAAATGTTAGAACTTATAGTATTGCATAGTTGTAATTTGCGTTTGAGAAAAGTGGAATATGGCAAGGAATTCAAGATTTTCTAATAAAAAAGTGAGAAAGATAATTGATAAGAAGGAAATTTATCTTGTCTTTTCTTAATTTTCATATTATATTATATATCAGAGTTATGCTATCCTAGCAACTATCATGAAAATAATCTTTTAAAATATTTAAATGATAAAGTATCCATTTTTTAAAATAAAAATTCATATATGATAAGTTATAATTTCTATTTTTAAATAATAATGTTCAATAGATGATAAGAGAGTTATAACAAAATCATAAATTTATGGTTTAATCGCTACAAATTACTGATAATATCTATAAAAAGGATCCTTATATTCTTAGTTTTGATCCAAGCAACAATATTAATTTATTATCAAAAACTATTCAGTAAAAGAATCAATTTTTATATAAATAAAAAAGTTGTTTAAGTTATTAAATCCAGGAGAAAAAATTGTGAAAAATCTACAGAAATTTATCTTCAACTGGACTAAATAAAATATATCGGTGGAAACTCGACATTTTCGATGTTTTTTTAAAGAAAAATATTGTAGGATTAGTTGAAACCATCATGATGAAACTGGCTGAAATATAGGATTAAATGGTACAGTCGAATAAAATACAATTTCATGTTACATTTATTTCTGAATCTGTATTCAATAAGCTAAGCTTTTGTTTTGTGAAAGTAACAAGTGGTATGTATGAATTAACTATGAATCCCATATCAATGAAATAAGACCAGAACCAAAAACTTATAGAAATAGATTTCTACTGTAGCTCTTATCTTAATATCACTTATTAATATATAATAAATGAGATATTGCTTTATTAGATTCGGTTTCATCTATAGCTAATTAATAATTTACTTACTTTAATCTACCTGAGTTATGGTAGGTTAAACATCTTATTTTGTTTATTCTTCGGTTTATTTTTCTACTATTTATGACCATATTTAAATTTAAAGAATGAATACCAATTAAAAATAAAGAAATTTTAAGAATAAACTGATTTAAAAAAATTATATTTCTTAAGTCTTAAAAAATTAAGTTAAAACTGTTCCAATTATCCAGCCGGTTTAGTAGACTCCACTTTAAAATCAAATTAATACATTCAAACTATTTATTAAAACCTCTCTTCTGCTTTAATTATTTCAGAATTATCGCTTATGAAACTGTTTCTCGCTCTTCAAGAGGCGTCGATCCAGAAGTAATTCTCCGTCTTTCTCTATCGACACAACAAACCCACAGAGACGTTTAAATTAGATGTAAGCGAAACAGCTAATGCAAATACATCAACCAAATGTGTATATACATAACGAACCACCAGAGTCGAATGTTCTGACAAACAGTTTTAATATAATAGCACCACTAAAAAAATTCTACATCTAACACTTCTTTAAAAACTCTCCTTGATTTGGTTAGGATTTGTAAAAATGATTCGACATCTAAGCAAAGTTGTTCAATAATCGATTTGTTTTTGTGTTTGCTTAAATGTTTAAGAATATTCGAAGTTGTAAAGACTTTTTTATGATTTTTTTCCTCCCTATATAGAATTCCAATGAAAGAAATTCGCGATCAGATGTTTCACGGATAACACTTTATTCATCCTTTATTAGTCATCATTATTAACTTTATCATTAGTTAGCAATTTTTTTCTTGAAAGATCTAAGCATTTTATAGTTTTATTTACATATAATTTTTATTATAACTGGTTTTTCACTATTAATTTTGAACCTACCAGTGTAAGCGTATATTCTGATCATTAAAAAAATATAAAAATTTTATTTATAATTTCGAAAGATATCATTTTTATTAAATTATAAATTGCTATTATTATTAACTAATTATCGGAACTAATTATCGGAATTTTTATTACTAACTAATTATCGGAACTAATAAAAATCTCGAACTATTATATTTCTTTTATAATATTGAAAATAATTTGAATATAATAAAGTAATGATTACGAAATTACTAAAATAAATATATCTGATATATTATATAGAATAAAAATCATGTAATATGTGGAGTCGTTTAAGATATTGTTCAAAAGTGACCGACATTACCCCCGACTATATTGTACATTAATGCCCCAGAGCATCGTTGTCTCTGAATAATACCCTGGAGTATTGTATCAAAACACCATCTGGCTTGTTTCATTGTATATATTTATTTATAGATTAATTTTTATTAAAATAAATTCGGATACTTTATAAAACAGTTACAATAAGTATTTTCGCTTATTATAGTATAAAAATTTATGAATTGAAAATATACAAAAAACTGCTAATCAAATTGATGAAGTGAAACAAATACATTACGTATTTGTGGTTAAAAACAACAATGCAAATTGTATCAAAAAATATATAAACTTTTTATTAACTTTAACTTGATCTTGATTTACATGATTTGATTTCTCGATTTTGATGTAGATTGATTCAGTGTAAAATTATGATAAAAAGTTTAAATTATTTTGATAATAAATATACTTTTTAAGTAAATATATATTAGATAAATTGTGTGTACAATATCTAAAATAGATTAGCTGCGATAAGCTATTGTATGATTTTTCGATTCAATTCTCAGTTTTCGTCTCACTTTTATACTCGTGAATAAACAAGACATCACAGACATCCGACCATTTTAAACTTTAGCATATCACGGGATGAGATATCTCTCAATCACTTGTTTATGTTTGGAGATCTGTTCTTTCGGGATCGTGATAATTTCGAGCACTTTGACGGTAACTTGTATATAATGAGATAAGATGTCTAGACTCATGTCTAGAGTGGTGTGGTGGTTTTATTGGTGAGTTGGTTTGTCACGAAACATTCTTATGTATCACTTTTCATAGTCGGAAGCTAAGATAGTGATCTATAGTTTCCATACTAGCATTCAATAAACGTAGAGAGATTTCGTGCCTACTACATTTCACAATGCTTATTTTTAAATATGTAAAATAAGTTATATAGGCTTATTTTTAATGATAATTAAAGCAATAAAACATATGCAGGATTAATTATTGATTTTTATTTACATTTTTTATACTGTTTACATAAAATATACAGCCATATATATTTTTACAAAATATCAAACCTGTTGTTATTTCTTATGGAATAAAAAACATTTTCGCTTTGGAGTTTATTTGAATAAATTTTTGTTTTTATTTTTCGAAAACAACATTTAGCATGAAATATGTGAAAAATATTTAGTATTTCATTGTGTACTAAAGTAAAAATGATAAAGTAATGAGGCATGGGATGAAACGATAATTAAGTATCAAAAATAAAAATAATTTAAATATTTAGAAATTTTCTTGTTTTTAATTATACAGAGTAAAGAAAAGAGAGAAAATGATAAAATAATATGGTGGACATTTATACTAAAAAGGGAAAAAATACGAAAATACTTGCGGCTATTTTCTCTAAATTACTTCTCATACGCAATTCAAAATTATCCGATCTTTTACAAGATAAATCATTTTACACGTCACCAATCCAATTTCATTCACTTCATTTCCATAAACCACGACAGTTCTTACAAATCCTACTCTATTCTTCCTTTCTTATACGCCATAGTCGACCAATTTTTCCTTCACTTTCGACAAAGATTTTTACCGTCACCATGGTAACTTGGAAGAACGTTTTGCTTTTCCCATCTTTTTTTACGCGCGAAGAGAGAACAGAATTTCGGGTCGAGTGTACCAGACCGGACTTCGTCCTTTCTAATTGACGCTTCCTAACAATGTCTCGCCTCCCATTGACGTCTGCACATTTCGATTGTACCTCTACTTTCCGTGTTAATCACACACTTTTGGAAAATTCCCAAATACGTTAAAGCTTCGGGAATGTACGTGCCAAGGAGAAAAGACAGCTCAAAGGGAGGGGAAAAAAGTCTTAGCCGATAATCACCAAACTAACGCAAGAAGAGAAAGCAAAAGATCAGGACCACCCGCTTTCGTAATCCCCACTAGACGGACAAGTCTTTCACCCCTGCATTGCTTACCCCCGTACACTGTTCGGATCCCAAAGACAAGATCCAATGGGAATTGTTTCTGCTCGCTAAGGTATCACGTTAATTATTAAAGTGCCCTGAGTTCGATTTCCCGTCTTGCTGTGATAACCCCTAATCATTAGTCTTCTTCTTGCTTCTTGTAACTTTTCTTTCCTGGATTCATCACTTAATTGAGATTACTTATTTCATGCTTAACTCTGTCTTAAAATTTCAATATTTAATATTTAGCAGAAGTGAAAGAAGAATGAAAAATTATTATGCAAAAGAAGTGAATAATTGATTATCGAAGAATAAATGTTTTTTAGGCGATAAATTTGTTAAGAAGAGTAATTTAGATATACTTCTTTATTTCTTCTCTATACTAAACAGACGGAAATAAATATTATATAGTAATTTCGTTTCATTTTTTTATTTCTCGAAAAAAAAAATGTTTGTGTAAAGATTTTATGCCTCTTATAACCATAAATAAAATGCTTGTATAGCAGCTAGCCTGATGGAATAACAATTACTTACTTATTACACATAATAGAGTCAGCTTTAAAAACAAAAAGATGTGAATCATTTTTTTTTTCATGTACAGAGTAATATTATTGTTGGCCTCGACTGAAACTGAAAATTTTAAAAGATTTGTTATATTAATAAAAAAAGCATTTTAAATAATTAAAACTACAGTCAATTAAATGAAAATTCTTTAATTTGTTAAAGCTTTAAGATTACATAATTCAATTAATTTTATATATTATAAAATATTGTAATATTTTCCTTTCTAGTATGTATCTTTAAATTTTAAATTCCAATATTTAAAGAGTGCGAACAACTAAATTATTAAAAGATAATTTGCATCTAATCGAAAATTATAAATTCTTTTCTTTGTACATAATTTTTATGGAATATATTCAAAGTATTAAATAAAAATGAATCTCTGAAGAACAAAAGTTTCCTAAAGAATGATGAGGTAAAAGTAAAAAAATCCTCCATTTGTGGAAATGGATTCTGGTCATATTTCAGAAATAAGTGTTAGTTCTCATATATTCTTGGCTTTTTGAAGAAATTTATCTAAATTAAAATGGCTACTACTGAAGAACCTCCGAAAGTCTCTGAAAATAAAGATTTATTACAGGTAAAACATCATATTAGAAATTTTCGATTGGTTTATTCTAGAAAGAATTCAGAATATAATTTCTTAAAATGAAAAAATAAATTGACAATTTATTGTGTTAGAAAAATGAAATACATTATTTATTTTAGGTTTTTCTAGCAAAGCTATTTATAAAGAGTAATGGACAATGAATATAAATGGGAATTCTGAAAATAATAGAACGTGCTGGATTGTCTCCTTCGGCTTTCCCCTCTAAGGACCTGGGATCAAACCTGGGCCCAGATTCATAAAAGCATCGTTATTGAACTAACGATGAAATATCGTCATTATGGCACGAAACGACGACGGTTGCTGTATTCACAAAACTTGTCACAATCAGTAAGGACGTTAATCGGCGTGGATAACGATGCCGCGACCATAACGTCATCATCAATTTTAAGATGGCGGAAGAGTATTTTTCTCTCTTAGTCGATGAAGAGACAAATTTATTATCGAATATATCGATTACCTCGACTCAGTGTTATGATATTATAGTTGCCGAGCTTATTTGTTTCTATAGACTACCTAAAGATGCGATTTTTATTGACTCAGTGTTATGATATTATAGTTGCCGAGCTTATTCGTTTCTATAGACTACCTAAAGATGCGATTTTTAAATTAATAGAACTTTCACCTTATACAGAAAAAAGCAAAGCGTTCGTAGGCTATAAATGTGTAAACACAAGTATTATGTGCACTGAGATTTTTTAGCAATGGTAGCTTTCAGTCTGTTATAAGAGATGTTGTTCATATTATCAGCCTACGACATCAAGTATCGTTACAAATGTTTGCAATGTATTTATGTAGAATGTAAAAAAAACATCAATTTTCTACTAAATGATATGCGCCAGTTACAGACTATTAAACAAGATAAATCATTATTATAAAAATATTACAGACTATTAAACAAGATAAATCATTATTATAAAAATATATGCTTAATTAAACTATTATATTAAAAAGATAAATTAATTTAACTTTTAGAATATATATTCTTTCAAATTTATATCAAAATGTATTAAAACTATTTAAATTATTTATAAAAATAAAAGCATTTATTCTGCAGGAATGAAAAGCTGTTCTTTTTCTTTCTAGTTCTCTATTTTTACTCAGACGACAGATGTCACTTACTTTCTTATTGGTTATATTCATGGAAACGTTGACGTCATTTCCACACTCTCGAAACAAGACAACAATAATTTTGTCGCTAATTGTCAAGTAGCTTACGACACGTTTTGTGAATAGCATTTACGATAAATCGTTAAGATGTTATACTTAACGACGTCGTCAGTGTACGACGTTGTAAATAACGACACTCTTTGTGAATCCGGCCCCTGGATTCCATTCCTTAAAAAATTTATTTGATCAGTCTGGGCTTGGTCCTTTGATCTTTAAAATCCTGTTGACTCATATAAGTGTAGGAAGCCTGTGGTAGAGGTGAAATGGCTCCTTATTTAGTAATCGATTAACGATTGGAAAGTAACGTAACATGGAAAAATTTTTAAAATAAAAGTGAATTCCATTAAAAGAATTATGAAGCTAGAAAAAAAATCTTAATTTGAAAGAATAAAAAGATATTTATTTGATGAGAACTAATTTAGAAAAGATATGCTAGACAGCCTGTGAAATAATTTATCTCCTTTATTTTTAATAAAAAGTATGCACTTCTAAAATAAATAAATGCCAGCCAACTAGCTCTACATAAAACGAGACATGTGTCTTAATATATATAAATATAAAAATCTAGAAATAACTATTCGCCACAAATACTTTAGTTTCAAAAATCGATAAACTATATACAACACAATGATATAAGGGAAATCAATGATCTGCAAAGTCAAATATTATATATACCAGGGATGGCACGTTGGCAAGTTTTTTGGGCCCACAAAACTTGGAATTGACATATTGTTTTAAATTAAATTAACATTCGAATCGGCATCGAGGAATAGTTTTTACAAAAATTTAATCAATTTTGGTAGGCATCCTTAAAAAGAATTCGCCATCCCTGATATATTGTAAATGATTGAAATACAAACTTCAATTGAAAAAATTAGAATTACAATTTGAGAGTCAAAAATATAATAACTGAAACGGAAAAGAGAACAAAAATTACAGGATTAATTTTAAAAATTATAGTAAACAGTCACTGTGATCTAAATCAACATATTGGCAAAAGAAATATAAATATGGCAGAAATATACATCCAGATATAAATGCAATTAAATCTGGACTTACGTCGATGATATTCTTAAAACTTCTATCTATAGGTTAACCTAGTCTTTATAAATTTATCTGTATTAAGTGAAGTCTAAATCCATCTTCATGATTCAATTTAGATTGAAATTCTCAGAAATACTGACACTTTTAAATCAAAATCTAATATTCTACGAATTATTTTTTATATAATATATGATATTTAATATAAGAAACATTTGAGTTAAAACAATATCTATATATTTATATATATATAAAATACGATTGATTACAATATAAAACAAATTATAATTTTGAAGGATCTTGAATACTTTGCCATGAAAACGAGGAAAAGATATTTTAAAAATAAAGTACAGTATTAAATTTAATTTCTTTGACCCCGTCGGTCTGCGACAAGTTATTAATTTATAAGCAAGACTGACAGATGTTCTGACATGAATGAGAGTAATAAAAAAACTAGATGTTGGGTGTTAATTATCTTTATTAATTATTACGTAATTGTTAGTAGAATGTGGATTATTGAAAATTAATAAAATTCATATTTTTATACTATATTATCGAATTACATATTATATGTAGTATCATCAAGAAGTATGGCTATTTTCTGATATTAAAATAATATTTTTTTTTAATATGAAAAATAATTCTATTTTTATTGATTAGATTAATAAATACATTTCCGTTCTCATAATTAAATAAATATTATTGAATAATTTATAAAAAAATATCAAACGATTAAAGAAATGAGGTCTTTTATGATTCGCTTAATGTTTCCATAGCAACTGACTAGCTTGAACACATTAATTTGATCAATACAGTACTATAAAGGTAACATACCGTATATAATCGCAAGCTCAAACGGGATTTACAATATATAATTAATACATAAAATAGAATTGAGGTAAGTTCATATTATGTTACCGAAATAACTAAATTTAACTTTTGTCGTAATTACGGAGCTAATATTTGAGCATTTTAATCACGAAGACTTTATATAATGGGTTTATAGAAAAAGAAAAATGCAATTTCTGTTAATTTTGATTATAATTTGAACAGAGGACTTAAAATATATTTTAATTAAAGAGATGGAAATCTAAATATTGTTTCAAAATTTAATTTTTTGAATGGGCGAAAGCTTACAAAAGTTATATATTCCAGGATTAATGCAGTGCATTAAGTGCTGTAATAGTAATAACTTATTCAAAATATTTATTTGCATAAAAAAAACTTAAATGGAAGAGTAAACCAAAAAGAGAGTAGGGCCTACTTAATATACATTTTGAATAATGTAACGAAAATAAAGATTAAATTAGTTTATAAAAATGTATGAAGCATCTAAAAGCTTAATGAAATTTACTTAATATCACTATTTATAATAGTGATATTAAATAAATTTTCACATTTTTATTTTAAAAAAAATTTCTCCAACATTACATAAAACTTAATTTCAAAATTTCAAAAAAAGTTAAATTTAAAGGAAATTTAAATTTTTTTAAAGGAATTTAATTTTTTTTTTAAATTCTGATTACTATATGTTATCACAAGTATGCAGTAGTGCTTTCCCATTTTTTTTTTTTTTTAATTAAATAAAAGTATTTTAACTTGGAAATTATATAAAAGTTATATATATAAGGTACTGATGTAAAATTATAAGCTCGCGGGAAACATTTAAGTTCCAAACATATTAATTATTAGAGATCTAATAAATGTACTAGAACCTCTTTGGCAGTCAAATAATCAGATAATTTAATTGATGTTTCAACTTCCCGGAGCAGGAACCCAGCGTTTGGAATTTGGTAGGCATGTGCTTAGGTTATGTTGGCGAAATAATATCAAGAAATACATGCGTTGATTGACTAATCTTGTCTGTGAGTTATCGTATTAGATGTTATAAAATTTATAATTAAGATAGCATAAGCTGATGAAGTACATTAAAAAAACCGCACTTCCAAATTGCTATTTAACATTATATTATTATTTTTTAAAATACTAATATATTTAATATAGTTTTTTTTTAATTTAACTATGAGCCATGTCCTTAGAATTTATATCTAAATTAAAATTTCTGTTTTGTTATAAAGTTATGATGATCGATTCTTATAATCTTTAACTATGGATCGATCAATGATTCTTATAGACTTTTACCATGAATCCTCTCTTAATAATTTATATCTATGACTAACTTGGAAAAGGGAGGCAGAAAACAGCTCTAGTATTGCTATCATTCAGTGATCTATTGTGCGCTCTTAATTTTCATTTCATCCCATCACGAATCAGTCAGGTCATATTTTTTTATTGAAATGGGGAAAAGATCTGATATATATCTAGGAAAATAAATAACTCCAAAAGATCATACCTTATCCTGAAAAGAGCCACACATTCACACAATAAGTGGAGTTTCATTACTTCCTTGATTTATATCTTTGCCTAATTGGGATTGCTGATAATTCCATTTGTTGAAATTTTCTACAAATGGAATTATCAGCAATCTCAATTAGGCGATGATGTCTTCTAAGATAACAATGCCCAATAGGGAGCTTTATAACAATCAATACTTGATTTTATTCAATGCATGTAATTCTCTAGTCCTTTATGAATAAGGATGTAGATAGCAGTGGACAAACGGCGGCCCTTGGAACTATTCCATGCGGCCCTCCTAAATAATAGCCGTAATGCTCAAAATTTCACTGATAAATAAAATGAATAAAAAAAATTCGTTTTTATTATGAAAATAAACAAACATTCCTTAAGAAGATGGCGCCCTGATGAAAATTTGAAATAGATATTAAGAATAAATACAACAAAATTTAGAAGCAAAAAAATTTAATTTGGATTTTGAAAAGATGATTAAAGAATATAAAGAATTTTATAAAAGGCGTTAATTACTAATTTCTTAAATAAATAATGTGTTTACATGTTGCATTTTCTTCATTATTCATGCGCTTCTATTGATATATTGTAAAATTATTACTGTATATCTCTTTAAATTTGTAAGTTTGCCTTCTAGTAGTAAAATAAAAATATATTTTGTAATATTTTAACAATTTATCAATCAATATTACGTCAATGTTCATAAAACACCTTTTTAAAATTTTTTTAATAAGTGAAACATTTCATAAATTATTGGGTGTATTAAGACATTTCCAAAAAATCTGATAATATATAATTCCCAGATCTTTCTTGGAAATTTAGTAATTATAACATTTTCTGTCATTATAGCGTGACTTGCATATGAAAAAAGAAAATGAAAAATATATTAATCGAAAATCTACTTCAAATAATTAATCTACGGTTTTTCACATTTAAAATTATTCGAATTTATACTTATTTATTTATAACTACTGTATTTTTTCTTTTAAAATCCTATACAGGTTTAAATCTGAGCTACATTAAAATTTTAATAGATTGATTTGCATTCCGCATAAAAATTTAATTTTAAAGTTATTTAATTACACAGAAAGAAAAAAAAAGACATTTTTTTTCCATTTAATATATTTATATAGTTTCTGATTGTTTTCTCATTTAAATGTTTTATTTCTTAATACAATTGAAGTTTCCATTTCTCCATCTCTTCACCAAACAAAAATTTTTTATAATATGCTGTATTTAACTTTTTTCACATATATAACCTGAGATTTTATATTAAATAAAAATATTATATGATATATAAAATTACATATTCGTATATTTTTCATATCTAATAGATCGGAAGAGCGTCGTGTAGGGAAAGAGTGTAGATCTCGGTGGTCGCCGTATCATTAAAAAAAATAAATAATATTAATAAGAATTTGTAAATATATTTTTTGCAGTTTCGACAATGGCCAGAAAAGTTCCAAAAACAAAGAAAAAAATATCATCTGTAATGCCTTATATTTTTTCAATACTCGTCGTTATAAATATTATTATATATTTTTTATTTACCTCTGAAGCTTTGAGATATGTTAGAACTAAATTCGGACAACCTGTTGCTGATCAATATGTGGATAATTGGAATAATGTTGATGAACATATTTTTGTTTATTCAGCATTTTGGGAATACAGACTGCAACAACCCCAAGTTAAAATAATTGGAATAGGATTATTAAAAAAATTCGATATTTCTCATTTAAGATGTCTATTACGATATAACGGAACAGTAATTATTAGTAAATCTCTATCTTATATAAACATGTACGAACATCACTTAAAGCGCCATACAGCAATTTTCTTTTCTTGTAAGGCAAATCGTAAACCATCTTATGTTGCCCTTTTAAAACTTGGAAACATAAAAATGCACTGGTTAAAGGTTCATATCATTCAGCCTCCTGATGATGATAACAGTTGGATGAACAACACTGTAGTCTGCGTGAGACCATTTTTTGGTACTTTTCTGAACAATAATCTTCAAATAGCTGAATTTGTAGCTTATTATACTATATTAGGTGTCAACAAATTTGTTTTTTATGACTATCAAACTGAATATTCGCTTAGACGATTAATAAATTTATTATCTGATAATGGTATCCGTCTTAGTTTTCATCCATGGGATTTACCAAAGAGAATTGCCGATACCTGGTCATTTGGTCAAATGGCTGCCATTGCAGACTGTATGTATCGTCAGGCGAGTAGTAATCAATATGTACTCATAGTAGACGTAGACGAATTCATCGTTCCACATAAATTAATTACGTTACAAGAAATCCTACAAGAGATAATAAACACACGATGCCGGAAATGTAGTACATTTGTGTTTCGTCAAACATTTTTCTGTGTAGAGTATCCCGATGATCCTAAAAATGTAAAAGTAACAATTCCGCTTTTAACTTTGAAGAAAACTAGAAGAGAAAATTTTATATGGAAACCATACTTACGAAGTAAATCGATTGTTCGCCCGATTGGTATCGAATCGCCTGGAATACATTTTACTATACATTCAATAAAAACATGGAGGCCTTTTATAGTGAGTCCAGAAATTGCAAAATTGCATCATTACCGTTTAAATAAATGCCATAACATCAACAATACGGTTATAGATCGCTCAATTTTTAAATATAAACAATTACTTCTTGAATCAAAAATATTAAAATTATGGAGATCTATTGAACAGGTTCGGTAAGTTAAATAAATATAGAAACTTGATTAATATGAAAATTTATAAAATCAGTAACGTTCTGTATATAAAACTGTCGATATAGGGCCTATCTTTCTTTTTCAATATTTTGTTAAAGTTTTTTCACCCATGTTTATAATAATTAATTGTGTAATAATTCTGAGCTATTGATGTAGTGTAAACTATTGTTTACACTAAAGTATTGTGTAAACTATTTTTTAAAGATATCTCTTTACAATAACACGAGTTGTGGCTAAAGAAATACACTGCAGATGATCTTTCTCAGTTGTGCATTTTAAAAAACAAAAAAGCCGCAAAATTGATAGAATAATATCTATTGTTATTACATTTTCGTAATGCAAATATCGAAAAAAATCAAAGGCTATAAAAATGAAGATTTCATTCTCTATTAATTTATAAATGGTAGAGAATTTTCAAAGAATCTGTCTCAAGGCTTTGCATCGACCCTTCCAGTCAATCTGTGCAAATTATAAATAAAATGATGTGTTAATACTAGCCAATCATCATCTAACAGTGCATGCAAATAAATGTATAGTAACAATTGCAAAACTGAATGCATGCACCGTTTTGCAAGTATCTTTACTTTTATTGGTTTACAGTGCTTCAACTGGTAATGTAAACTATTAAGCAGTCTATGCTTGTGAAGTCTCAGCTGGTGGTAAAATTGCCAGATCTTCGATTTTCCTGATTTTGATTTATTAGAAAAGTCATATAATGCAAAATAGTAAAAATAATATATTTTGAAAAACGACATTTTTTTAATTTATATACTAGTACAAAATAGCCTTACATCATAAATCAGTTTCATTATCATCATCTATAAATTATATATAATACAAAACAGGAACGAATGCTTATAAAATTCATTTTTTTTAGCAAATTTTCTACATTATAGATTACAGCAATACAAAAATATGAAAAAGTGTGCTTAAATTACATAATACAATTTCATCAAAATTTATATTTATATATTTTATAGATATTGCAACTTTCTGCAGTTTTTCATTATCTCTGCTTCTAATATTCAAAAACTCCTTGCACTTCATGCTGCAATTCATTTTGACACAACTTGGCTTTTTCTAAATTTACGCTCATTTTATTCCTATTTTTGTGCTTGTTTGTTTCATCAAAAAATATTTCAATGTTAGCGTTACTGATGAATATGAATATTGTAATATATAAATTAATACAGCCAGTAAAGATTAACTCTTCAAAACATAAACCCATTTTTCAAAATCATGTTTGACATGCAATATGGAATTATAAAAAGCATCGCACATAATCTGCAATGTTTTAAAGTTCTAATAAAATTTATTTAAACTGATGAACATTGTCAATCCAAACCGAACACCTGAAACTCTAGCTGTAGGTAAGGAATAGAAATCAACGGACCTGATCTATATCCTTGAAATATTGTAGTGAGTCACACGCTGAATCGATCCCGATTTCTCCAAAAAACTAAACCAATTCGCCGATTTTTCAAGTGCAATGTGGTTCCTCAATTCGTATTCAATTTGCTTCTGCAGCTCAACCTAGGCAACATAATTTTATTTAATTTAGGCCTATTCTGTTTATTGAACATAATATAGCATATCAAAATCTAATAATTTACATTGAAAGATTAAGTAAGCTTATTGTTAAATTACGGTTTCATATTATAATCGACAACTTTCATATTATAGACACACTTAATTTATTGGTATGCTTAAGTCAATAGGTTAAGTGTAATTATTATATAATTAACTTAATAATCACGTGTCTCTATCCACTAACAATTATTTCATATTATTATTATTTAATTTGAAATAATGCTTGTACATATGATATGGACCGGTTCGAAAATTTTGAATTTTATTCATTTTCTCCAATCTGATGAAATAATGTCATTTTAATTATTTTGTGATAAAAAATCGATAGAAATCTTAAAAAAATTTTTTTCAACAAATTCGCAACATAAGTCGAATATAAGCTATCATTGATTGATGTGAATGATGAATATTCGCTTATAATTAATGAAATATGAAACAAATATTGTAATTCTAAATCAAAGAAATAACGAATAAATCGTTTTGATAACATAAAAGATATTTAAGGATTTCAGGTAGTATTTATGAAAAAATTTTTTCCAAGAATTATTTTATACTTGCTGATGAATTTAGTAATTGGAAAACGTGTAAGATTTTAAACAAAAATGAGGCTTTTTTGCTGGGAAATATGAAGACGGAATAAGCACAAAATAATTTGAAAAATGTCTAGGAATGTTCGACGGAAGTGAATTTGAGTATTGATAGTAAAACGACGGAATTTGCATGTATTATTAAGAAATAAGATGAAACTTAAATTGATATATGCATTATATGTTTAAATCAATAAAACTGTTTTTAAGCTAGTTTTTAATGTGTTCATTGATAGGGTGAGTTACAAATCTCAACAGACTAATCAACGATGAGTAAAAAATCTCAGCAAACCGTTCCAAAATTCAACAAGCCAATCAGTGTTGAGCTCATCAGACACTTAACACAGTCATCGCGGTCTATAGGTGGTGAGTTTGCTGACCAAGTTAACACTGTTTACCCAATAAGGCGGAAGAAGTAGAATTCATATTAGATAAGATTTTAAAAGTTAGACCGTGTAACAAATCATCATCGTACTTGCTTATTGACAAATAAATTTTACTGCTTTCTAATGACACAAAGAAGATATAACATTCATTATTGTCTTCGTCACCACCATATTAGCTGCCATCTTATCATCACTCAACAAGTCGTTCCAGAAACTAACTGGTGTTATTTCTGGCATCATAAGAGATAAATCACTGACGACTTGCTGTTGAGATTTAGAACGTACTATACATATAAGCTATTTTCTTAAATGATAATACAAAAGTTTGTTTTATAAGAATCAACCCAATTACAAAATCATGTCTTATGAATTGCACTATTTTTATTGTTTTCAGTTTGAGAAGATAATTTTCGCTTTTTAAGAGGAAACTATTTAATCATCAATCAATCTATCAGTATTTTAAACAATTGTATTATAATTTATTACTATTATTTTTCCTCTATGTACTGCAGTTCCTTATTCAGATATAATGTTAACAATTTAAATCAAGGGTGGGCAATTTTTTTCTGCCGCGGGTCGGATAAACAATCTTCAGGATGAAGCGGACCGTACAAAAATTGAAAAGTACCTAAGGGCGAATTTAACCTTACGCCGCCGTAATTATATAATTATTAATTAATGTAATTATTAATGATAACATTAAGTAATCATTAATAATTAATAAAAATTACTTTCACATATAATGACTACTCACGTTCAAGAAAGATTGATTCTTATAGAAAAATATTCCTCTTACCATCACACGGAACAAGAATAATGGTTGCGCCAATTTATCTGCATATGTTCTTGTCAATCTTTGCTAACGTATGTAGCCATTTTTGTGATACTTACACAAAGAATATATTCGTGTATCAACCCTTTTACAGAACTGGATATCCGCCATCTATTTTTCAAATTTCCATTTTCCGAGATTTATTGTTTTCCGCACAAATAGCAGAAACCGAAAAAAGTGACCGGTCACTTTTTCTGGTTTTCTCGATTTTCTCGTCACCTATTAGAAAATTGGAAATTAGTTTATGTCCTGTTTAATTCGTCTCTTAATTCCCTTGAATTTGGTATGCATCTTGCCCTACTTATTTGTTACGAGAAATCTACAGGAGGTGTAATATCGAATTTCTGATTTCGGTGATTTTTCATTTTTCCGTTTCTACGCGATTATCTCTGCAATCGTGCGTTCCATAGAGATGATTTATGCACCCAAATTCAAGGTAACTCTGCAACCGTGCGTCCCATAGAGATGGTTTATGCACCAAATCCAAGCCCTGTATATCCGCCATCTATTTTTAAAATTTCCATTTTCCGAGATTTATTGTTTTTCTGCAGAAATGGCAGAAACCAAAAAAAGTGACCGGTCACTTCTTCTGGTTTCTTTCGATTTTCTCGTCACCCATTAGAAATAAAAAAATAATTTATGCGCCGTTTTATTCGTCTCTTAATTCTCTTGAATTTGGTATGCATCTTGCTCCACTTATTTTTTAAGAGAAATTTACAGGAGGCGTAATATCGAATTTCTGATTTCGCTGATTTTTCATTTTTCGGTTTCAAGTTGCGTCGGCTGGTCGTCATGCCTTCCGATCCATCCGATGCGATTATTAGTAAGGGTTCTGCTCTTGTGGAGGGTTCGGGTATACTATAATCTTCCGACCTTCCTGCGGGCTGTCGCGTTTTTGCGGCAGTTTTGCCCGAGCTTTGGTGTCCTAAGGATTTCCCATTCGAGGAAGAACTTGTCGTGAAATCCTTTCGTGATTTCGATCTCTTCGGGGACTGTCCGTTCGCTCAGTAATGAGCACCAGTCTTGTAGCGAATACAATCAGTGATGGTGTGGGGTTTCTCTACTCCCTTGTGGACGGAGGCAATTCTCGGCCCTTTAATGGTCGCTTCACGAATGCGGCCTTCATTCCCCTACTTCGGCGACACAGTGCACGAGATACGAATGCGGCCTTCTTACCCCTAAGCCTGGCAGACCTGAGCGAGTCCGCCGTATTCGCATTTCGTTCGCTTTTGGATCAGAGAGGTGGTCAGGCGAGTCCGCACCCCTAGTTGCAGGCTATGATTAAGCTCTCGCAGACATAAGTTCCCTGTTGTACCCTCGTAGGTGGAGCAGGGGAAAAGCTTTGGCTAAGTCTCAGAATACGACATGAGCCTGGTTGCACCCTGCGTACTGTGGAGTGCTGTCGGAAACGACGGTACTGCCGGGCTCTATGTAGGCGTACATGTGCGCCCACAGAACGGCTCTGGACTTGTTCGGCACCTACAAAAAAGGGGTAGTCCTGTGATACAAAGTCAAGCAAGGGTCCTGGATTTGCGGGAGATCTACGGCGGGCATCCACTCAACCGGCGAGCCTTTCGAGGCACGCCGGCCGAGCGGCGCATGGCCGAAATATGTGGGAGACAAGATATTCATGTGCCAGTACAGCCCCATCCGCGTTTCGCGGCAATACATGCCAAATATAGTGATGGTGTGGGATGTAGTGACACGGCCGCGATGGTACTTCCGCCTTGTAGTGAACGTCTCGTCGACCTAAAAAAAATACAAAACAGCCATGAGATGTGTCCTGCAGCAATACATGCCAAATATAGTGATGGTGTGGGACGTAGTGACACGGCCGCGATGGTACTTCCGCCTTCTAGTGAACGTCTCGTCGACCTAAAAAAAATACAAAACAGCCATGAGATGTGTCCTGCAGGGCTGCGTGCCCAGTGAGTGGCGAGAAGGTCGAACTTACCTCTTCAGTTTTGCCGGGTCCACCTATAAGTGTTTGCATGTTCGAGACATGAACGAGGGCTACTGCGGGGCTGCGTGCCCAGTGAGTGGCGAGAAGGTCGAACTTACCTCTACAGTTTTGCCGGGTCCACCTATAAGTGTTTGCATGTTCGAGACATGAACGAGGGCTACTTCCCGGAAAAAACTGTAGAAGTCGACCGCCGTCATGCGGGCGACCTCGCACTCTATGGCCGCGGTTGTGACTGGGATCCGCAGTACCCAGGCGTGCATAAGATGAATGGCCTGAAACGAGAAAGGGTTGGAGGTCACTGCCTCCCGTGCAGAGAAACACGGTATACGACGTGGCCGACGGCCAATACCTGATAGCCTGAAACGAGAAAGGGTTGGAAGTCACTGCCTCCCGTGCAGAGAAACACGGTATACGACGTGGCCGACGGCCAATACCTGAAAGGAACCCACCTTCAGTAAAGTCAGGTGAACTCCCTGGAAAAAAGTATTATGTAACGGGGACATTGTCCCATAGCACGGGGTCCCCGAAGTTTTTTTTTGTCAGCCTTCTTAGAGCGGGATGGGCGTATGTCGGCTCTTCGGCATCTGTAAAGGAAACCTAGCTGGTTTTTTTTGTCGGCCATCTCGCGCATAGGACCTGCAACGGGAATGAATACCGCATTAGACATTGGGCCGGGGAAAAAAGCGGGACCGTTATGGGGAGGCGCGCACCATGACACTTTGGACATGGCGGTGGTGGGGTCGATCCATGGGAGGGCATCATGCCCAGCGCAGAACATAGCTCTATATCCCTTGTTTCGTCGGCAAACACCCTGTGCAGGGTATACGTCGTAACGTTTTCAATCGAGGATGTTAAGTCAGAGGCTCCCGCCTCCCTTGGCTGGCGGCCCGATAGGCCGGAGGGGGACGGTCGCTGAATGTCTCGTTCCATAGCCGCTCGCGTGATACGGTTTTTCTGACATGTCAGCCACTGCGGGCGAGCACGCATATATACCCAACATGCCAGGACAGATGTACATGGGATTATGACAGGGAGAGGGGGGAACGCCACAGATGGGCTCGGAAATGATCAAGTCTCGGCCGCGTGCAACCGCATGAAAAGGGGGGCCCGCTGGAATGGTGCCCGGGATAGCGGCAGGCTCCGGCTATGGCAGCGACGCCACGCGAGCAGGACAGCAAGCCCCCAGGGGCATCGCAGGCGACAGGCAGTGCCGGATCTAGTTAGTGTGGGGCCCGATTGGAATATTTTTCACGGGGCCCCCTCAAAATATGGCTTATATGTATAAATAAGTAACATTTATAAATAAAGACCCATTTCTGTCGGTTGGATTGGCTACGTGGGAACGCTTCGGCTTTCCACTCTGGAAAACCCTGGTTCAAATCTCGAGTCTCATCCCTTGAAAACACTTATCATGATCATGAAGTCGGGTCCTCCCGTCGATCCCCGTCGTCCTTAGCCGGGATTAGCAATGAATCCACACCATATAGTCACAGACCGAATGCAATGGTCGTTCCTACACAGCATACAAATGCGATGTATTCTATATGCGAGAATTCTGCGTATACACTGCACCTGTTAATGAAAAATGCTCAGAATTATCACAAATGGAGTACAGTCCAAAGAATATTCCCAGGCAATATGTCGTCAACATCCATTATCGGCAAAAACAATGAACAAAATCCATTTGTGACTAAATCTCGCAATTTCAACTGTTGCATAATATGAATCTTGTAGGGGTACCAACATAAAATGAACCGAAGCAATTTTCAAACAGTGGACCAAAGAAAGGACAAATCATGTGCCACCATATGGGCACTGGATAAAGAATTTTGACTTCATACTGTTCTGTCAGTCACATCAATAGCAACTTCGTCAACGACTTCAATGGAAATCGGCCGTCGACTCTTTCCTGGTTCCATACCCAAATCTCCATTGTCTTCAAATTTTATAATTATGTTCTTTTACTTATTTTTAGACATGGACTCTTCATATTCTTTTCAAATGACAATATTCTCTCAATGAAAAAATATGTTAGTTATTTTACCAGAATATTACTGCTATTCTGGTAAAATAACTAATAATGCACGGTCTTTCTTTTCCAAAAGCATGATGATAATCGCAGAATGGTTTGCTTGCAATGATCTACTGACAATTTATATCTAATGTGTAGTTTCGTAATTTGTATGCACTTTTATTTGGATAAATTTCACCTTGATGTGAAAATTTGAACAATTTTATTTTTTATCGAAAATAGCAACTTCGTGTCCTAATTAGCATATATTAGGTTTCAATATAACATATTGATTAGAACCCGCTCCAGAGCGATGTGATTAGAATCAATTAATTTATAACTACCTTGTACAAATCTGTATTCAAAATATTGTGATAGGGCTCAATGTAAAAAAGTAGTTGAGTGTGTGGACGTTTTCGATAATTGTAATCTTTCGTAACTTTATTATATCGTACCATTTATATGTTTCGCGAATATTGGTAAACGATACATATATTTTAAATTATTTTTCTTAATACAATATTTAATTTCATAAAATTTGACAAACATGGGGCCCCCTCAAGCGCGGGGCCTGATTGGGTGCAATCGGTGCAATCGGCTTAAAATCTGGCACTGGAGACAGGACCACTGCCTGCTGCTCTCCCGACTCGCAAGCCCCAAGCACCGCCCCTGGGCGCTACAGCTCCTCCCGGAGGATGACAGTCATGGATGGGTTGCACCGCGCCAGCCGCCAGAGCCAGAAATGACCGCAGGATCGGCTGCATACGTCGGCGGCGTCCGGCGCGCATTGGCCCACAGAGGCAAGCAACGAAACCCCCCGCGTCGACCGGCGCGCGGCAGCCGGCCGGCAAACATGGTCCAGGGCGGCTTCACGTGACTCGTCGCCACATGATCGGCGAACGAGAGACAGCCGATTTGCGCATGCGCGGATGCCCGCGCAAACGGCCCAAACACCATGGTACAGATAGCGGGTCCGAGGTTAGCCTGGTAACTTGTCATCGTAGCTGATTGGTCTCAGGGGTGAGACGCCAGGCAGGAGGACACGGGTTCGAGACACAGATGTAGTCGGAGAATTTATCGGAATTGCTGATAGGACAGAAGAAAGGCGAGAGGGAAGCTAGGCAAAAAGATGCGGCTGCTGCAGGTGGGTCGCTGACAGGACTAAGCGAGCAAGGAGGCTAACGACAAGATACAGGCCGCGACGATTTTTTCGCGGCTGCGCCGCGCTAAAACCTTTTTAGGATTGCCCCAAAAGACTGCACTCCGTTTCCATCAAACCATCCCCCCAAAAAAATGGGTTCCCCTTTTTAGAGCGCCACTAGGCGGCGCAGTTGCTTCGCTACTGGACGCGAAAAGGTACGCCTAGTTTTATCGAATCGTACCAGTTTGTACACCTCCTCATGTCCGTGTTGAGCGAACATTTCGGGTTGCTCCACATACTTCGTCGTGTAGTTCTCCCTGCACGTAAGCTGAAACTACGTCCATCTGGTGTACGTGCATTTCTTCGTTTACAGATGCGGCTAGCAACGTTTGTATCGTCTCGTACCTTGCTACAGGCACGAAGATTTCTTCATAATCCTTTTTCAATTTTGCCATTTTGATCGACTTTTGTTTTAAATACCCATTGATTTGTTAGAACTTTTTTTCTGGTCTTGGCACGAGAATCCACGTTTTATTTACGCTCAAGTTGTTGTGCTGTTTTTCCATGGCGGCTAGTCAATCTTTTTTGTCGTCGCGATCAAGAATTTCGGAGATGATACAGGGTCCGTTGGTTCGGTCTGTTTAGCGTTGAATATTTTTGTTAGTCTACCCCTTTTACCGGTTCTCATTACCTTCGGTCGTCCGGGTCCTCTCAGCCATTTTTGTGATGATGGTTCATTGCTATCTTGTGTATCTTTGTCTGATGTTTCTCTCGGCATCAGCCTTTATATCACTTCATTATGCCGGGGGTTTTGTTCGCTTGTTGCGTCATCAATGACGTCATTGTCTGGAACTGTGAGAATGTTGCTTGACGATATGTATGAGAGGTTGCCTATTTCGATAAATCTTACATCGCGAGCTTTGATGACGGTTCTCGTCCCTCGTTTCCAGAGTCTATAGGCTTTGGATTCAGTTGAGTACCTGATCATCCCGTATTCGTCCCCCTTTGGCTGAAATTTTCCTCGCTTTTTTCTTTTGTTCAATATGATAGGTTGCTGCCTATTGTTTTGCCGACATAAGGTTTTTGTTACGACCATGCTTCGAATGGCGTAACTTTGTGTAAAGATTTTGTGGCGCTTCTATTTCTTAAGTACGTGGCTGTATTTACTGCTTCGACCTATAAAGTATCGGTGAGACTGGCTTGTAACATGATACACCTAGCCATTTCCACCAGGGTCCGATTTGCACGCTCTGCTACGCCATTTTGTTGAGGCGTGTATTCGACACTTAATTGATGTATTATTCCTTCCTCTCTGAGAAATTAACGAAAGTCATTTGACAAATACTCCTTTAAGTTGTCAGTGCGAAACTTTTTGATCTTTCGTCCAGTTTGTTTCTCTACTCGCCGCTTATCATTTTGAAAGCCTGATCTGATCTGATCGAATACATCTGATCGATTGCGCAGCATGGCAATTTCCGTATATTTAATGCAATCGTCTATGAATGTTGCAAAATATCTCGCGCCTCCTAGCGATTCAGTACTCATCTGGCCGCAAATATCCGAGTGCACTAAACCAAGTATCGTTTTTTCTCTATTATTCGATTGCCCGAACGGTAAAGTGTGAATTTTACACTTTATGCATACTTCGCAACTCGTTTCTTTTGCTTTGTGTGGGAAGTTCATCCCGGAAACTAGATTTTCGGTTTTCATCATTTTCAAGTCGTTGAAGTTGATGTATCCATATCTCAAATGCCATTTCAGCAGGTCTTTGTCTGCCGTCTCATTTATTAATGCACGTTCTTCCGTTTCATCCACGATGTACAGCTGACCACGTTTTGTCGCCGTGAGTGCCACCGAGCCATCTTTTCGATTAATCATAGCGCGGTCCCTAGTGAAAGTCACGGTGTAACCGTTCTCCGTAACACTTGACACGGACAAGATATTATTTCAGAGTTGGTACGTACAGTACGTCTTTTAATTTTATGGGATTCGTAGTGTGACTATCTAGTTTCGCGTTTAAGTTGATGTCGCCAGTATCCTCTGACTTTACAATTTGATCCGTTGCGGTACATACTTTTAATTTATCTATCTTATTTAATTTTTCAAATTTTCGTTCGTCATTGCCATATGCCTGGTTGCTCCACTATCCAGGCACCACATGTTTGATACGTTCACGGTTTGGGTGCTACACGCAATTATCGTCATGGCGTCGGTTCGATTGTTTGGCTCGCCACGTGGGCCACGGACGTATCTCGTCCTTTGTCTGCATTGTCGACTTTTGTGCCCTATTTTGTTACAAAAGAAACACTTACCGCTGAATTTATGAGAGTTTGTTTTCACATTGTTTTTCGGACTTGTACCTGATTGTTTAAGATGTCCTTTCATTAAGAGAGCGTCGTTTCCTTTGTCTCCGCCATCTTTCGAATCGGCCATTCGGTCCTACTGTCTTGCTTCCTCTTCTATGAGTTTCACTTTTAAGTTCTCTATCTTTGGTATGTCGTCACGATTCCATAGCTACAAAGAAATTTTCGAACTCGTCTGGTAGTGAGCCCAATAACATAATGGATAGTAGATCGTCCGGGATTGTGATTCCTACTTCCTCTAGCTGCTCCGCTTTACTTGTGAATTCATTTACATACTCGGCAATAGTTGTATTCTGTTTCTTTTCCATCCTCAGTAGTTGTTTGTACAATACGGCTTTCTGTACTGGTCCTCTGGATTCAAAAATCATTCCGAGTCCGTCCCATGATTCTTTTGATGTGTTAACTCTTTTAATATACTTAAGTTGAGAGCAGGTGATACTCAAATTTATCAAGGCTAGCGGTTTCGAGTCTGTTCTTGTCCAATTTTGTTCGTTTTGGGCCGTTCTCCTTTCAGTGCCATCCTCATACTGCCACAGCTCGTTGTAGACTAATACGCTCCTCATTTGGATCTCCCATAATTCATAATTTTCTTCCATTAGTCTCTCGACACTTCCGAATCTGTTGCAGTGGCCATCTCGGTTTGAAACTGTTTTATAGTCGTCCTGGGCCCAAAACCTGACAGAAAAATAAAAGGGGACGACCACCCTGTTCCACAGGAATTTAACAATAGAATATATTCTAAACAAAAGTACTGTACATCTTGAACTGTTCACAACGAACTCCACACAACAAAAGAGAATGAGTACAGTTATCGTGTTACCACCTTGCATAGCTATCGTGTTACCAGTTTGCAAGTCGCGGGTTATTGAGTAGGCGCCCTCTAGCGCCATAAATGCACATATTCGATATTGAGGAATACCGATTCCTAACAACAAATACTAACAAATTACCACAGGTAACGGAAACTTCACGTAAAATAATATTAATTGAGTTAAACCACGTTAGTATAAACACCAATAATGTGATAACTGTGATAGATTTCAATTCATTTCACATTTTTACATACTATATTTCACATTATAAAAATTATACAATTTTACTTTAAAGGAATGATTTACGCAAAGCGGTATAAACCTATACTTATGTCTAATTAATTTAAGCTACGATTTACCTACCTCGAAGATTATAAATATTATGTAAAGATAAACTTTCTGCGGACATATAAGCAGATAAAATTCAGCGAGCAATTTAAAATATTGTTACAAGAATAATAATCCATCTAGGCATTATTAAAGAATTTCAATAAATTGAAATAAAATTATTTACGTTTAAAGGAGACTATCTGGGTAAAATTATAACGGTTCTACATGAAAACATAAATATATTTGCACTCTTTACTTAGGATACATGCTATATATATTTTCTATAAACGTAAACCACACAATCTCATGGACATGTCCAATTATATTGGAATTCTCAGTAGAAATTCGAAGATATTACAAGTTCCTTCAATTTATACTAATCAAACTGCTTTCTTTTCTATAAACAGATATTATTAAAGTATCTTTCTCTCTCTTAATGAATATACTATTTTAATATTAAAATATTTAACAACTACTAAATATTACGACAGGTCACGTCAAGTACATTTAAAATAATTATTGAGTTAAACCATGTTAGTATAAACACCAATAATGTGATAACTGTTATAGATTACTACTTTGTTGAAGTTATTCTTATATACTATATTTCACTTTATAAAAATTCTACCGTTTTTCGTAAACGAATGATTTACACAAAGCGGAATAAACCTATACTTATGTCTAATTAATTTACGCTATGATTTACCCACCTCAAAGATTATATTATCTAAAGATAAACTTACTGCGGACATATGAGCACAAAAATTCAGCGTGCAATTTAAAATATTGTTATAAGCATAATAATGCATCTAGGCATTGTTAAAGAATTTCAGAAAATTCAAATAAAATTATTTTCGTTTAAAGGAGACATTATCTGGTTAAATTCTAACGGTTCTCCATGAAAACAAATATATTTGCTCTCTTTACTTAGGAGTTGTGTTATATATATTTTCTATAAACTTAAACCACACAATCACTTGGACAGGTCGAAATATATTGGAATTCTCACTAGAAATTCCAAGATATTACAAGTTCCTTCAATTTATACTAATCAAACTGCTTTCTTATCTATATACAGTTATTATTAAACGATATTTCTCTGCCTTATAGAATATACCGTTTTGATATTAAAATAATTAACAAATACTAAGAAAATACCACAGGTAACGGAAACTTCACATAAAATATTATTAATTGTGTTAAACCACGTTAGTATAAACACCAATAATATGATAACTGTCATAGATTTCAACACAGTTCTAGTTATTCTTACATACTATATTTCACTTTATAAAAATTCTACTGTTTTTCGTTAAAAAATATTTTACGCAAAGCAATATAAACATATACTTATGTCTAATTAATTTACGCTACGATTTACGCACTTCAATGATTATAAATATTATCTTAAGATAAAATTACTGCGGATATATAAGCATAATAAATTCAGAGAGAGAGTTAGAATATTATTATAAGCATAATAATGCATCTAGGTATTGTTAAAGAATTTCAGAAAATTGCAATAAAATTATTTCGTTTAAAGCAGACATTATCTGGAAAAAATTATAACGGTTCTACATGAATAAATAAATATATTTTCTCTATTTACTTAGGATACGTGTTATATATATTTTTTATAAACGTAAACGGTACTTTTCCGTTATCCGGGCGCAATTGTCGATTCGTATTTTATACAGTAGTCGGTGGGCAGCGAATACAGATGGCGCCACGCGATGCGCCCGGAAACGGAAAAGTACTACGTAAACCACACAATCTCATGGACATGTCGAATTATATTGGAATTCTCAGTAGAAATTCGAAGATATTACAAGTTCCTTCAATTTATACTAATAAATCTGCTTTCTTATCTATATACTGATATTATCAAAGGATCTTTCACTGTCTTATCGAATATACTGTTTTAATATTAAAATATTTAACAAATTACTACGGGTAACGGAAACTTCACGTAAAATATTATTGAGTTAAACCACGTTAGTATAAACACCAATAATATGATAACTGTCATAGATTTCAACTCAGTTCAAGTTATGTTACATACTATATTTCACTTTACAAAATTCTACTGTTTTACTTTAAAGGAATGACTTACGCATAGCAGTATAAACCTATACTTATGTCTAATTAATTTAAACTACGTTTTACGTATCTCAAAGATTATAAATATTAACTAAAGATAAACTTACTGCGGACGTATAAGCAGATAAAATTCAGCGAGCAATTTAAAATATTGTTATAAGCAAAATAATGCATCTAGGCATTGTTAAAGAATTTCAGAAAATTGAAATAAAAGTTTTGTTTGGGATTTATATATTTAAAGGAAAAATTTTAAAAATTTAAAGTTAACATGTGTTTATACAGCTGAAGAGGGCGTTAAAGCCGAAATGCATTTTGTTCCACGGATAACTGCTAAAGGATTTTTAAAGTAAAAAATTTTTTGGAATTTATGATGTTCGATCGGTGCGATGTAAAAAGATGTTTAATAAAGGCCATTCTACAAAGGGGCCTAAAAGTATTTTCGTTTAAAGTAGACATAATCTGGGTAAAATTATAACGGTTCTACATGAAAACATAAATATATTTGCACTCTTTACTTAGGAGTTGTGTTATATAGATTTTCGATAAACTTAAACCAAACAATCTCATGGACATGTCGAATTATATTGGAATTCTCAGTAGAAATTCGAAGATATTACAAGTTCCTTCAATTTATACTAATCCAACTGCTTTCTTATCTATATACAGATATTATTAAAGAATCTTTCTCTCTCTTTTATTGAATATACAGTTTTAATTTAAAATGTTTAACAAATACTAAAAAATTACCACAGGTAACGGAAACTTCACTTGAAATATTATTAATTGACTATATATTCTATCCAATCAATTGAATGAAATTCTTCTAAAACTAGGATTTTTTTCTTAGCTGTAGTCTAGGATTTTTTTCCTCGCTGTTTTCTAAACATTCCTTTCACTATTTTTTGTTTTTCTAACACGAAATCATCTATTCTTATTATTAATTTTTTTGTTTTATCGGCCTGAATGTTTGTTACCTTTTCTTTCTTTATATATTTTTTGTTATTCATACTTAGTAAATATGTCTTCTTTAAACTTAAAATTTTTGTTTTTTCGATCATTTATAACTATAATTTTATACATTTAAACCCCAATATGATGCCACCCTCTGTTTGGGGACGATTTTTTAGCTAATCGGGGTTGGCGGTTTATAGAAAACACGTGTAGAAGAGAAATGTAAATGAACTCTGAATTTATTAAAATTAATAAAATACAGTACATTTTTATATTTAGCATCCGAACTTAACATTCCTAAAAAACAGTTTATAGTATAGTATACGTACCGTATATGTACAGTTTGTTTAATAAAGGTGTAGACAATATCGGAAACGATTCGGCTTTCGTGCAATACATAAAAACAGATGGATTGAGCTCAGGATTTGATCGTCAGTCAATGCAAATCGGTAAAGTCCATGTAATTAGATGCTACATTGGGGGAGGAAGGTATACTAGATTGGTTTTAGATTTCTCAGTCTAAAAGACTATTTCGTTTATATCATTAACTTTTCGGCTTTATTAATACATTAGGTAGCTTAACAAATAATAATAAAATTAATTAGAGCCATAAAATTACTGGCATTAACTGAATTATCAAACGATAAAAAGGGTTCTTCAAGTGAGCTGAGATAAATTAGCGTTCAAACATGCCACCTGCCACATCTACATACATTAGAGAATTAATCCTTCATCACAGGGAAAAAATGAGATCTATTTTATCAAATTTTATGAAATTTCATCATATTTTATCAAATTTTATCTATTATATAATATGCATATAGTAAAAAACACATCTGAAATTTAACTAATGTTAAATAATCAAGAGTTTAACCTTATAAAATAAGAAAAAACTTAATCATTTATTCATATATATGATTAAATTCATCTTATAAAATGCTTATAAGATGAACTTAATTATTTATTAATATAAAAAATCACTTTTGTGAAGAATTAATTCACGAATACGGAATTATTATTTAATAGCCGGTAACCTATAAGCATTTTATTTAATTAGAAAATATTAATAACAGTTAACATTAATTGAATTAATACGATTTTCTAAATTCTAAGGAGGTTTTTTCGTGTTTTATAAAAATTAAAGCGATCAAAAATACAGCAACAAATATGTCAGGAATTAATCATGTCACCTACGTCATCGAAATTCTCTCCCTCTATCCAATCTACCACACCCCTGTTTATACGGCAACAAAAACAGTCCATTTCATTACAGGCAGCCTTTGATGTGAATTTCCAGACATTGTCAGTCAGGGATGAGCAACACGCAGCCCGCGGGCCGCTTGCGGCCCGTTAAACATGTTTATGCGGAAATTAATACGATTTTCTAAATTCTAAGGAGGTTTTTCGTGTTTTATAAAAATTAAAGCGATCAAAAATACAGCAACAAA
>AYEL01066153.1:0-47741 GCA_000484575.1 Olivierus martensii
GGCGCCGTGCCCCCGACGGCCCCACTCCACGGGTGGGCCCTCGGGGGCCCCCCCAGGCCCGTGGGACCCGGTTTCATCTTCCCGGTGGGCCCACAGCCCGTGGGGATATGAAACCCCTACAGGCCGTGAGGCGGGGATGCACCCACCAGGGATCAAGAGGCCCCACGTCGGGTGGGGGCCCACCCCCAACGGGGCCGGTTTCATCTCCCCTGTGGGCTGCACCCAGTTTCATCGCCCCACGGGCACCGGGGTCCCCGTGGGGTGGGGCTGCACCCCCATGAAGGGGGTAGTTTACAGCATGATGAATGGTTATAATTTCTTTGTGTGATAAATATAAGCAAATTTCATATGAGATATGTAATATATCACCATCGTAATTATGGATGTAGAACAGGTTTAACTGCAAATTCAACATAAAATTTCCTTTAAAATAAAAATAATCCAATAAAAACGTTAAATAAGGTGTGAAAAGGTTAGCTGAACAGTATCCTGTATCATGATCAGTAATAATTCTTTTACTAAGTATTCTGTAAAAATCCAATAATAATAATGCAGGTAAGTTATCTGTTGCCCCTTTCTTTGACACTTAGCGCCATCTATTGATATTTGTTGTCATAAAATAAAATTTCGGCCCCTAGGGCCCTAAAAAATGGCCAAATAAAAAAATGATCTGTTGTCACAGACATCCGAAAATTAGACCTTTCTAACGATACCCTATTTATAGAAATCGGTACAGTGGATCGTCTGAAAAAGGAACTCCAGACAGCCACGTTTGACTATTAATATATATGATGATGATTACTAGAATATTTTAGTTTACTATTTTCAAAATAAATCTGTTTTTAACATGAATAATAAAACTTTTTGAGTTACATTTTGAATGTTACCAAATGAAATGCTCAAAATATAAAAATTAATTCTGAATCTAATTAACGTTCAATGAAAACTTTTAATAAATTTTGAGAGCCATATGGATTTTATTCATAAAATCCATATGGCTCTCAAAAGAATTTGTATTTTTAAAACTTCATTGGTTATCACCAATGAAGTTTTAAAAATACAAATTCTTAATTTGACTTCATTAAAATTCTTATAAATCTGTTTTTAACATGAATAATAAAACTTTTTGAGTTACATTTTGAATGTTACCAAATGAAATGCTCAAAATATAAAAATTAATTCTGAATCTAATTAACGTTCAATGAAAACTTTTAATAAATTTTGAGAGCCATATGGATTTTATTCATAAAACTTCATGTTATCACCAATGAAGTTTTAAAAATACAAATTCTTAATTTGACTTCATTAAAATTCTTATTTTTAAATAATTACAGTTGTTGCTAAAAAGTAATCCTGTATTGTGCATTATTTCATTTGAAATTATTAGAAATTTTAAAAAGTTTTTATTGATAATGATTTTCCATGGTAAATTCTGAAATTTTATTTTTAAACAGAAAGCTACTACTCCCAAAATTCAAGATTGGTATGCCTTTTATACGGATGCAAAACAAAGAAAAGAACAGGTAATTCATATTTACTTTATAAATTCATTAAAAGTAAACAAAAAATAACAATAATAATAAAACTTTTAAGATATAGATTGTAAGATGTAATACTTTATTATAACTTATTTTATAATGCTGGACACATTATAATAGAAATACTGTAATTTTACAACTACAGTATTTCCAATTTTTCACTTTAAATTATGATATTTTCCGAAGTTTTATAAACGGGAAAAAATTTTACATTATTATATTCATCTTTTAAATTCACAAAATGGCTAGACACATTATAATAGAAATACTATAATTTTACAACTACAGTATTTCCAATTTTTCACTTTAAATTATTATATTTTCCAAAGTTTTATAAACGGGAAAAAATTTTACATTATTATATTCATCTTTTAAATTCACAAAATTATTTAAAATTGGTTAATTGAATAATAGAGTTAGAGTTTTAATTAATTTGTCAGCTACTTCGAACATCGAACATCGATGTTTTATAAATATCAAATATCGATACCTTAAACATCGAACATCGATGTTTAAGGTATTGATATTTGATATTTTTTATGTTTATGTACTAGAATTGATGTTTATTAATTAAGTAATATACTGTACCTATCCCTCGATGTGCACGGTACTCAATTTACACGGTTTTTAAATGAAAACAAAAAACTTTTTTGGGTTTTATTTTGATTGTTTTGCATTATGCCATTTATAAATTTATGTTTTATTTTGATTGTTTTGCATTATGCCATTTATAAATTTAAAAAAGAATTTTATTTTGATTGTTTTGTATTATGCCATTTATAAATTAAAAGAGCGTTTTATTTTGATTGTTTTGTATTATGCCATTTATAAATTAAAAGAGTATCAATAAACCAGCTTTTGTGGGATTACGGGTTCGTAGAGATTAATAAAGAGTGAATACAGCTATATTTCGTTTAGTCCAATTTATTCACACACAAAACAATATAATCTTGTTTCACTATAACTAAATTCAATACAAAATTCGATAATTATCACATACAACTCTAATCTATGTCTTTAATTCAGAATAGCTCACAGTTCTTCTTAGTCCACTTCGCTTTCACATACGGTTTTTATATGAAAACAAAAAACTTTTTTGGGTTTTATTTTGATTGTTTTGCATTATGCCATTTATAAATTAAAAGAGTATCATAATGCCACCTTTTGTGGGATTACGGGTTCGTAGAGATTAATAAAGAGTGAATACAGCTATATTTCGTTTAGTCCAATTTATTTACACACAAAACAATATAATCTTGTTTCACTATAACTAAATTCAATACAAAATTCGATAATTATCACATACAACTCTAATCTATGTCTTTAATTCAGAATAGCTCACAGTTCTTCTTAGTCCACTTCGCTTTCACAATTTATCGCTCACTATTAACTTACTGTCCAAGTCTCAAGTTCAACTAAACTCAACTCAAGCTTGTAGCTTGCCTATTTATACAATTTTCCTACATTCTAGATCGTACAATAACTGTCGAGTTAGGTTGGATTCACACTGGCCTTGCGACTGCGATCTCGATCCCAACCGCGATCGTTGCTATAGAAACAATCCCATCAGGCCTCACTTCCCGACTCTTTACTGCGACCACGACAATATTCAACTTGCTGAATATTGTCGTGGTCGCAGCAGCTACGTCATTACGATAGCCAATAGAAAGGAGGCATTTGGCCATCTGTTACGAGCTGTATGTTACATCAGCTCTTATTGGCTGTTGTTTACGCAGTTGCTATTGGTTGATTAGAAAAATCGTGAAGCCAGTCGCGATTTTCCTAATCAACCAATAGCAACTGCGTAAACAACAGCCAATAAGAGCTGATGTAGCATACAGCAATTTGTTTTAATTTGTTATTTAATTTGTTTACGTATTTAGGCTTAATTTTTACGTGGGCCAAGAGTCTTAATATTTTATTTTTGTTTAAAGTTTTTATTTAAATTATTTTTATGAATTGTTAAAGATATTTTTAAATCCTGAAGTATGTTTAATTTAAAAATATGTTCTTTGTTCTACAATAGAACATTATGCATAACTGTAATTTCTTGTTCTTTTTAATACTGTTAGAGCTGATGATGGCATTAATTTGCTGAAAACGTTTCTCTTAAATAAAATGTTTTGTGATTTAAGGACTGCTTAAATAGTGCTGTATTGTCTTTGCTAATTATTATACTCCGGTAAAAGCAGTATAAAAGAAGAATCTTATGTATCTTATGATCTTTTGTTTTTATCCATTATGAAAAGTGATAATTATAATGGATCTGTTGATCTGAAAGGACTGTATACAAAGTTTCTGAATTTAATAAAATTTAGCTCAAGCTAAGTTGCCTTTAATAATGTGAATTATTTTGAACCAAGAATTAAGTGTCTTACAAATGACTGCAATGCATATATCAGATAATGTAAATTCATAACTATAAACAACTGAGTTCTGCTGCTTCTTAATTTTTCCTGATCATCACTGTTAAGACAATCAAATGAGAATATTTTCTCTGTTGCAGAATATTTTCAACTTCTGAACTTTTTTGGAGCATCTAAATTTCATATATCTTCTACACACTTTAAAAAAAATCGGTAATCTGAATTTGTTTGCTTTTGCATGATAGATTTTTGTAAATTTTATGGTACAGAGCTATGCATTTTTGAAATTCTCTTTTGAATTTTGTGATCTTTTCAATTGGATATACTTATCTATTAATAATAAGTTGAAAATGCATAACACAAAACAAATGTCATAAAACATTGGAAAATCCCCGTTATTTGCATAATGGCCAATAAATCAACAGTGGGGATTTATAAAAAAAAAATGGAAATATTTAAAAATTATATTTAGCATAATATCAAAGTTTTCCTATACAAAATCCCAAAAATATGTTATGTGCAGTTTACTAAAATTCTCTAATCATGTTAGAGAAAAATCTTATAAGTATTGTATTATGCAAGAATTGCCTAACACAATACTTACAAAACCTAAATATGGTTTGCTCTAACACTGTTAGAGCAAAATCATATTGTAGAAGTACTGTTATATGGTGATTGACTGTGTTCCTATTAGAGAAATGCATAAAATTTAATTAACAATGTATGAAAATAGTTGATATTTTTTATTTATATTTTAATTTATGTAAAACAGGATTCAATATACAGTGGATTCCACTTAATTGGGACAAATCTCAAAGATCGGAAACCAAACTAATAAACATACATAATTTAAACGCTTAACTGGGACAGTAGCAGAAAAGAAATTTTCAATTTTTGATATATTTTACGGATTTTTTTAAAAAATATGCAACACTACAGGCACTAATACTTATTGTGTGCTTTCTTAAAAAATTCCTTATATAAAAATTATAACAACATTTTATTGTACCAGTAATTTTTTCAGGTTAAACCTTTCTACAAGATAATACAGACTAACACAATGGAGTGGGTTCTTTCTTATTGTCTTATTACATACACATCATCGACACACTGTCACTGCACTAATATAAACATCCATTCTTTAGTAAAATTATAAGTTAAATATCATCACTGATAAATAACATATAACAATACTGTATTCGACAACACTAATGTGATGAAAATCAGTTATCTATAGTCGTGAATCTGGCAAGTATGGTCTACTTAAGAGTCTATCATTACTGTATCTAGCAATATTCATTTACAGTGTCGATTTTATTTAAAATTTTTAAATCTTTGCCAAGATGCCAAGAAAGGATTTTACACTCAAGTAAAATTGCTTTGCTGAATAAAATTAAAAACCAGCCATTTAATGCAAGCTATCGTAGACTTGCTGAAATAAAATCTACCATAGTGTCTCTCCTACAACAAGAAAATCAACTGCGTGAGGAGTGGGTATGTCTTCATTTTCAAAAATAAATTGAAAAGTATATGCATCAAATTGTCTCTAAAAATTAATGAACCAATCCCCTTTGTTTTCTTTAATCTTTATCTCATTTTACACGATTATAAAGAACATATCCTCGATTTTTCTTTATCTTCTTTAGATCGATTTACAGTTAATTGAACATATTCTTCTATTTTGTATGAATTCTGCGTCTCGTTTTTAGCAGTTTCGGTTTGCACAATTTTTCCAGGAACGTATCTACTGTGTAAATGGTTTCGGTTTGCACAATTTTTCCAGGAATGTATCTACCTTGTAAATCGAGGGCTGAGTGTATGATTCTGGTTTGCACGATTTTTCCAGGAACGTATCTACCGTGTAAATCGATTTAGTTTGCACGATTTTTCCAGGAACGTATGTTTCTCGTTTTACACGGTTTCGGTTTGCACGATTTTTCCAGGAACGTATCGAGGGATGAGTGTATTACGAAATATTTTTATAAACGTAATTTTTTATAATTGATGATGATTTTACTTAATTTTTTAGTTTTGCATTAGAAAAATCGAATAATCCATCTGCCAATATTAATTTAATATAGTAGAACCTGTATAAGACGACCACCTCCTATTCCAATCAAAATTGGTCGTTTATACAGGTGGTCGGCTTATACAGGTTAATTATTATACAGCATGTTTAAACGAAACAAAATGATTACACTTTAATAAAATCGAAACGTATGTTTTTGTTACAATTTATAACACAGTTTATCATTTATTCAAAAAAACAAAATATTTAATTAGTATGGAAAAAACTATCAATAATGCTTTGTTACATTCCACTTTTATTTTTTATAATTTCTACGGCAAAGCAATGTTCGATGTCATTTAATTGAGGCAACAATTTTTCATTATTTTCTATTCTTGATGCCAGTTTAATTCTTCAAACATGTTTCTTGTAGAGTACCTTCGTTTAAATTTGCGATTTCCGTTGTTCCTCCGTTTAGTCAGAATTTCTTTTTTGAAACAATATTTTGTGGATATGTGTTTTCAACACGTTAAATCTTTCTGCTAATGGTCGTTCAGAAAGACCTTTCTTACTGTCTTCAATCATTTTTATTCGCTGTCTAAATCAAGGTATTAACTTTCCATTTAGCCCAAGGTTTAGCTATATTTCAACATTCAAAGTGCAGTAATAGTATCACACATGTATGAGATTACATTTGATTAATACGCTTGCATAGAACACAGACATCCGGATCCGGTAGTTGATTGTTTTCACTTTCCCTATTTTTCCTATATCACTTCTCCATAGGCCTTCAAGTTTTGATTTTTAGCGTTTTTAAGGAATCCACTCTATTTATTTATTCTGTAATTTGAATTTAAATTATTCAATTGCTTATTAAATGATGGATGACTGTCTGAAAATATTCTATTTTAAAAATTTTTGTTTTGATATATTAATATAAATTAGGTGTTAATAAAACTTGAACTTTATTAAACACATTTAATTCTCAGCACAATAACAATTACATATGAATAGAGCAAATATCTCTTGGTTTATGAGTTCCTACAAATAAATTCCTGAGCTTGCAAGTTTTTTCAAATATGAAGAATCAGAGAAAAAAATTGAAAATATGAACATTAATTGCAATAAATAAATATTAAAAATTTATAAACATGTCATTTCAAATTATGTACATAACTATAAAATACAATATAACCGAGTTTGTATCAGAAACTCTGTTATCTGCTATGAAATTAGAAAAATAAAAATGGCAGATTGGGAAGCAAAGTAGTATACCGAGTGCTGATATTCAAATTATTTAACAACCAGTTCACTTAAATTTAATGTCGGGGGAGTTTGGGGAATTCCTATCTGGTTAAAGAGGCCTTTAAAATAACAGATTGTTTTATAAAATATTGTACTGGTTACTGGTTAACGTGCTATTATGAAAGATGTAGGTGTGAACTGTACTAGCATATATTCAAGGATATACTACCAGTTCAAATTATTCTATAATAAAAACTTAGAAAACAGCACTTTTCGTAGTTAAGGAAAAAGAATTTGTTTCAAGCTAGACAACTGATGATGGCCGTTTGGCCATCATCAGTTGTCTAGCCCAGGGCTTCTCAAACTATGGGTCGTGACCCCAAATGGGGTCGCAAAGCGAAATGCTGGGGTCATAAAAATTAAATTCAAACACGAATTTCAGTTTATATGTAATTTCACAAACGCCCAATATTTAATGTATGACCTGTATTTTCAGAGTAGTTGGCTGATTGTGTTCATCTTAATAAGTGTGTAAATGATTTATGGTAATTGGCTGATTGTGTTCATCTTAATAAGTGTATAAATGATGTAGTGATTGGTTGATTGTGTTCATCTTAATAAGTGTGTAAATGACTTATATACTATATGTTTTATTTGATTGTGTTCATTTTAATTAAGTGTGTAAATGATTTATATACCTGTATGTTTTATTTCATATTTAAATATGTGTATAAATGATTTATGTATTTGTATGTTTTATTTCATATTTAATACCTAAGGTCGCGAAAAATCTCGTAATGAAAAATGGGTTCGTGAATGAAACGTTTGAGAAGCACTGGTCTAGCCTGATTCTTTTAGTATGAATGATGGGGAAAATTCGCACAGTGCAATTTTCAATTTTTTCAATGCATTTCAAATTTTATTTAAGCCAAAATTTGAATCCGTGAAGCAATTTGAAATTGCTTCACGGATTCAATTTTGGCTTAAATAAAATTTAAGTTTAAAAGAAAACGGTACTAATGTAAGGCTGGATTCACACTGGCCTTGCGACTGTGATCTCGATCCCAACCGCGACCGTTGTTATAGAAACAATCCCATCAGGCCTCGCTTCCCGACTCTTTACTGCGACCACTACAATATTCAACTTGCTGAATATTGTCGTGGTCGCAGCAGCTACGTCATTACGATTGCCAATAGAAAGGAGGCATTTGGCCATCTGTTACGAGCTGTATGTTACATTAGCTCTTATTGGTTGTTGTTTACGCAATTGCTATTGGTTGCTTCGAAAAATCGTGAAGCCATTCGTGATCAATATGCATGTTCTCTCGCAAGTTGTCAGTCATGGTCGTAGTCGTAGACGTAGTCTCAGACCAGTGTGAATCCAGCCTAAGTAATAAAGATAATCAATTAGTAGTGATGTTAAAAAATTATGGTCGTCATACAGTTTCACTTTATGTTTGGTCTATAAAAATGATGGTCGTGGTCGCGTTAGGGTGGTGGTCGTCTTATGGAGGGTCAAATAACATTATTTCTAAGGGAAAAAATTTGGTTCTCGTAAAATTGTGGTCGTCAAGTCAGTTTTCACTGTACCAAGATTTTTCAGTTGAGACTCTATCATCGTCATTTAATTAATATTCGAAACGCTTTCGGTTTCTTTTTTTTATTTCAAAGTATTTATACCTTTGTAGCTCAGTAAGCCATCTTCCGAAAAGCTCTCTCTGGCAACATTTTGCTAAAAATAAACGTAAGTCTGCAACTTGCATATATTGTTCAAAAGAACTGAACTAGTGGTAATATCACGAATTTAAGGTGTCATCTTGAAAGCAAACGTCCACAAGTTCTTGGACTTCTGAAAGAATTGCAGAAGAAAGAAAAATGTTATCAAGACACTGACGAAGCATCTCTGTATATTTATGGTGTGTAAAGACAATGAGCCCACTGAGAATTGTGGATCGTGAAGGTTTTCAACATTTCGTAAAGACAATAGCACCTTTGTACAAAATTCCTTCTCGACCCAGCTTAAATTATTTGACAAATTTATTATATCATTAAAGTCATCAAAATAAGTAAACACTCATAAATAAAATTTACATTTCATACTATTTTCCTTTTCTTCTTTAATCTTTATGCTCTCTACATTTGATATAACCGATCATAACAACTGGTACAAAGAGCAACAAAAAATAATAATAACCAGTTCGGCTGAACCAGTGCAAGTTGGCTGAACACCACAGTGTATACCCTCTGGTCACCATAACTTTACTAGCACATAATACAAATAACTTTCTTTCTTGGATTTGTGTCTAAGGTAATGGTTCATCTATGTAAAAGCTCATCTACTTATATATTAATAATAATTATATAATATAAATATTTCTTTATAATAATAATTTTCCTTCTCGACCAATGATTAAAAGAACTAATTTCCGATAAATATAGTAATATGGGTATCATAGTCAAACAGCAGCTCAAGCAGAAATTTTGCTCGTAGATAACCGTTTATGGACAGACATCCAGAATAGGAGTTATATTAGCTTGACTGTCCACTTTATAGATGAGAAACATAAACTATGCAATGTAGCATTGGATGTTTTTTGAAAAAACGGCATACTAGTGAGTATCTAGCTAATAAATTAAAGCAGTTGATAAAATACTGAGAAACAGATGAAGATTGTGTCAATGCAGTTGTTATTGACAAGGCACAAAAATTGATGATCTCTAACATCGATGTTCAACATTATCTCATATCTAATGAATTCATCAGATATGAGACTAAGCAGCTGGCAAATCAAATAAATAGATTATTTATTTATTTATACACCCTACATACAAGAAATGGGTGACCCCAAAAAACAGTTAAACCGTTTCTTTACAGTTCCAATCATTATAGGTTCTACAAGCTCTGAAAAAAAAAGGAATTTGTAGTTCTGTTTAAACGATGCTTAGGAATAAATAAAAGATCTATTTTTCTTGTGTTAACTTGTTGTGGTACATTAATAAAGATGGCATCTGCTGGAAGAAACCCTTGAATATATTTAGATAACAGTTTGATATCTTGACTATTTCTTATTGATATAAAAGACGGAAATGGTTTCTAATAGCAATAAGCTGGATAGTTAGAACCATTTTTATGCTGAATAAGTGAAAAAATTATTTTTACGGCTTGATTGTAAGAGCTGATTAATTTGTCGAGAGAGGTTGAGGAAGCTGATGAATAGATTGAAATGCTATATATGATAATCGGCATAAACATGGCAAAAAACCATGAGGGCAAAATATGTTCGTCAGAGTCATTCCATAAGTAACGTTTGGTTAAGTACATTTTGCTTCTTATGATATTAGATAGATGTTGGATGTGATGTTTAAAGGATAAGCTTGGGTCCAAGTAGATACCTAGATCTTTATGGAACATAACTGACTGGATATTTACTCCACTTAAATTAATTGAAGAAACTGTATCTAAATGATGTATTGAAAATACTATACAAGCAGTCTTTTTGACATTAACTGTTAAATTGTTATATTTAGCCAGTGGCTGACAGAAGCAAAATCAGATTCTAATGTTGATTTACAGATATTTATAAGCTTAAAATCATCAGCATAACCTATTAACGAAGAATGAATTTGTAAAGAGAAGATAGGATTGACATATAAAATGAATAACAGTGCGCTCAGTGGAGATCCTTGTGATATTCCTAGCGTTGGAGTGTAGTTCTCAGAATAGAAATCGTTGCAAGATACATAAAATTGCCTGTTGATTAAAAACCGAGTAATCCAATAAACAAAAACATAGTCAATATGAAAATCATTGATTAAACGTTGATATAGAATGTTAATATGAACTGAATAAAGCTTAAACAGTCACATCAAATTGATTATGAAATTCCTTTTATAGTTGCAAACTTTTAATGCTTGTACACATCAAAATTTTATATGGCGTAGTATTTTTAATCAAAATGTCTAAAAATTTGTAATTAACAACTACAGTTGATTCTCGTTATTCATGGGGCCCGGGGCAAATTTGAATTTGGGGGACCCCATGTTTAGAGTTGAATTTTTCTTCGAGGGAAATCCCATGCCTTCGGTATAATTTAATCTCCAAAAAAACATTTCCAATGTATGAAAAAAGCTAATTTCTTTCATCCCTAAAATATTAAAAAATAAATCTAATTTTTTCATGCCAAATGCTTTTTTGGAACTATGCCTTATTTTCTTACATGCAAGTTTATCAGCAACATTGCCATAAGGATAGAGCAATAGGTAGACACCACGTATTGGCAGTGTCAAATATGTTTAACTCTTAACCTGCTACATGCTGTCAATTATTAAAATTAAGCTCAATTAATATACAAAAAATTAAAATCATCATATCTTGTTTAATTTTTGTTGAAATCTTTTGAAATTTTTACAATTTTTGTTGCATTTTTTATTCTCTTTTTAGCAATATAAGTATTTTTTTGAAATTTTTTTTCCAGATGTTTTCATTCCATATATGAGATCACTGAAAACGAAATTTTTATATGTGAAGATTCAGCCATCCAATGAAATAATTGCTATCTTTAGATAGAAATTATTCTTCTGAATAAAACAAACCATAAATAAAGAAAATTGGACCATATTTTCAAAAAAATTAATAAAACCAATTAATATGCAAATTTTGATTAATGAATATTAATTAAGATATGTCGTGTAACTATTTCAATATTGCCATTATCATCAATAATTTATATTTATTGATATTATTTTCCTTAATTTCAATAATTTTTAATTGAATATATTATAAATTTATGAATTTATATCAAAAAACCTAATGTAAACAAATAAAAAAATCATTTCCTCTCATACATAAACAGCTATAATGCTCTTTACTCTAATTGGACTTCCTGTTGGTTGACTCTCACAATACTTCCAATACCTTATTTCCCAGAGTGTAGTAATAGTGGCAGGAAAAGTGTGGGAAATGATTGGAGATATAGCAATAAAACTGTTAAAATGATTAATAAAATGGTGGATCTTTGTTCACATTAATATTTTTGTTTTTTGACAAAAATACAGAAAATATAAATTAAAAAATCAATGATTAATAAAAAATATTGCCTATTTTAATAGAATTAAGCAAAATTTTGGCATTATCTATTGGGTTGTCGAAAAAGTCATGATGCATTTTTGTAACATGCGATTATTCATTTTTGGAAGTACTAGAGTTATTTGCATCTATGTAAATGTTATGCCATTTAACAGCTGATAGTTTTAGCTTCACTTAAAAAAAAATTGATCCATTTTTTTATTTTTTACAAATTTTATAACAAGAAGATGGAAGACCAAACTTTGCATTTTCGCTATATTTTATTGTTTTACTTCTGTAAAGGGAAAAACACGTGTCAAGCTTGTGAAAAGTTGCATAAAGTTTACAGTGACAAAGATCTACTGCCAACAATAGTTCACAAAATTCTATGCTGGTGACTTTGACCTCAACAATGCTCCTTAGTCAGGAAGGCCAACTAAGGTTGATAACAATAAAATAATCTTCTGGTTTAAGAAGATGCTTTTCCCCACTTTAAAGTGTATAGTTAGAGGAAGCATTTCAAAGGATATCTTAGTTTCAACAAGTACTCTTTTTCTGCAATAATAAAGTTTCTGGGACTATTAGGTTTTGTGAATTGAGGCTAATTCGAGGGCTACTGTGGTGTTTGCCTTAATCAATATGTTTCTGGTTCCTGACCTGCAACTCTTATGTTTATTTTAACTGTTTATATTTTATTGTATATATTTTATTTTAATGTTTTTGATTTTAATAAGGTTACAGACACTTGGGGACCATGGGGGTTGGGGTTGCTCACTCTTCTTCTTTCCTCTAGTGATCTGTCACACTTTCTTATGGCAGAACTTTTTACCTTTACTTACCTTTTCCTTCCCTTCTCACTTCTTCTTCATTCTTCCTGGGTTAAACCGTTGAGTACGCACTCTTTATCTTTATTTTTTGGATTAAAAAAATAAAGGCATTAATTGAGTCAAACCATTGTTACATGACATGAGAGATTGCAGAAACATTGAAAATCCATCATTCAACCGTTCATGTCCACCTGAAGAAGCTGGGATACAAAGCAAGCTCAATATTTGGGTTCCTTGTGAACTTGAATAAGTTCATTTGACAGCACGCATAAACATCTGCGACATGCTCAATAAATGTGAGAAAAATGATCCTTTTTTGAAGCAATTGATAACTGTTGGTGAGAAATGGATTGTTTACAACAATGTGGTGCACAAACAGTCTTGGTCCTGGTATGGTGATCCACCTCAAATGACATCGAAAGCAGACATTCATTAGATGAAGAGTATGCTCTCATTATGGTGGGATTTTAAAGGTGTCATGTTTTTTGAGATTCTATCAAGGAACCAAACAATCAATTCAGAAGTGTACTGTCGGCAATTGAACATTTTGAACGAATCCGTCATCCAGAAACGTCCATCCCTGCCCCAACACCAGTAGTGGTTTTTTAACCGTCCGTGAACCAGACCAAACCACTCTTGATATTGTGCCCAAATCCCCCTCCCCTGTCCTCCAAACTGGGAAAAACAACAGTGAAGGGCCGGAAGAAGTTAAATTTAGGCACCATGTAATCCTTTACCATCCCAAGAATGTTACTATGTATCCTGTCCCATTCAAAAGCCAGATGCCACTTATGTGTCCAAGAAAATCCCTTGCCCCAGAAGAATAATGCCTATAATAGCCGACCTCAAGAGCTGCAGTAGGAGCAGTCTTCATAGCCCCAGTAATGCTCCCGTGCGCTCGCCTCAGCAAACAAATGCAGAGGAGGAATGCACAAGATGACCTCAAGAGCGGCAGTAGGACCAATCTTTACAGCCCCAGTAATGCCTAAACAAGCCAGCCTTTGAATCCTTCCAAGTCTTAAATAAGACCCTACGCCACCATACGATGGCAGCATAAGTATTGGTTTCATAACCATGGTATAAATCCAAAACAACAGCCCTGGCCTAAGACCCCATTACCCATGTTGAAGCCTATGTTTTAATTCTTCGGACAATGTCATCATAGAAGCTAGCCAGTCCCCAGTTGGTTCAGAAACGGTTTCTGACATAATTTTTTTCTTGTATATTTTACGCCCCTTTCCAATCAGGAAGATTACTAAGGGGCGGGGCCACTTCTATCCACTGGCTGCACTCACACCCGTAGAGGGCGGCCGGATGGTGAAGGACGGGAATGGCCGGGCCCAGCACACCGAAAAACTTTTCAGGAGATATCAGACCGGGGACGCGAACCCGAGTCCTCCTGCGTGGCAGCCAATAGCGTTACCATTCGACCATCCGGCCGTCTGGTGGCATAATTGAATTAACCAACTAATCACATAAAATATAGAAAGATTGATATCACACAAAGTTAAATAAAATAATTTCTGATACATTTCTGGCTAGATAATTTATTTTAAAATATTTCAAAAGTCTACAGATAGTAACTTTATAAACGATAAATTGTGATGGTAGCAATTTGTAGTTTGTAAATTTATTGTTTGGGCAACGTTTACCATAATCTGAATTCAACCCGCCGTTCAGATTCGACTACTGGTTAAGAGTGGCGCAATTCCTAACTAATAGACAACAGAATTTTGTCAACAAATGATTCCACTTTGATAGATTGGTAACCAATCTGTGCTGATTAATCCGTCCTACTAACGAATAGGAATATACGGCCGGATTGACCGCGTGGAAACGCTTCGGCTTTCTACGCGGTCAATCCGGCCGTCATTCAGACTTCCACTTGTTTCGCTCTCTTCAAAATTCCTTGTGTATTATGTCATTTAATTCAGATGAGGCTGTAAATCAGCACCTTGTTCATTTTTTTGCTGCCAAAGAGAGGTCCTTCTATGAACAAGGAATTATGAAGCTTCCTGAAAGATGGCAAAAGGTTATCGAACAAAATGTGCAATATATCTTTGATTGATCTTTGTTCTTTATATAAATAAATACACTTTTTAAAACAGAAAAAATGCATCATGACTTTTCTGACAACCCAATATAATATTTTTTAAATTTTGAGATTTTATAGTTCATCATATAAAAATTTCTCTTGCAAAAAATTTTGGTAATTAACTTTATTTCAACATATACAGTGAAACCCCGATTTTGAAACTTTTCAGGGACCGGCTCGAAAAGTCGAACGAGCCGGGAAAACGCACGAAACGGGAACTCTGATGACGTCATAATAAAAAAGTTATATAATTAAAACGTAGGAAGAGGGAAAGTTTTACATTGCATGTATAGGAAAATGCTCGGACTTCCGAAAATAGACGTTTAAAGCGGGAAAGTCGTACGATACGGGAACGCACGAGTGGGGTTTCACTGTAATTGGAACAACATGAACAGAGTAATCTATAGAATAGAGAAAGAAAAGAGAAAAAAGCAAAAGAAAAAAAAAACGCTATATTTTCAAATCTGTTTTTATCGACATATTTAGTATTGAATTTTTTATTGTTTTGGTATCATATGTCTATCAAAAATATTTTGGAATTCAACCATAATTAATAATTACAGTAGAATGCCAATTATTCATGGTAATTAAGGGAAGCTGAAAACTAAATAATTGAAAAATGAGTGTAATTCAAGCTATATTTTATTAAGATTAAATTTAATTAATATAGTAAACAATGAAAGATGCATCACAACATGTTATTATGTTCATATTATTCCAATTATCTAGAAAATAAAAAAAAAGGCAAAAAATAGGAATTCTATGAACAAAATCCATTCAAAACAATTTTCCTAAAAAGCTTGTAATAAAAAATCCAGTTACATAATTCAAGAACATCACTGGATTCTCATATTTTCAAAAAGAAACATAAATAAATAAATACAAATATTGAAAACAAGCACAAAGAGCAGGATAATCAATAAATACAGACTTTAGATTTTTCTTTTTTAACTAAATATTGTTTTTATGATTTGCTGAAGAGGACCCAGAGGGTCGAAAGCAACAATAAATTTATTTTTAGTTAAAAAAGAAAAATCTAAAGTCTGTATTTATGGATTATCCTGCTCTTTATGCTCGTTTTTGATATCTGTTTAAATATGGAGCAGCATATTTTGAATCTTAATAGTATAAATAAATACATCTGCAATAATGCCAGCAGGGGGATCCAGATTGCAATATTTATTTTTCTTAGTTTTATAACAAGCCAAAGAAATGTTTACATATCATTAGCCCCTTTCTTCACTTGTCTCAAGACATCATAAGCTTGGAAGAAATTAGAGAGATTCAAGGATAATGATAAATATGGTTTCATCATTTAACAGATATCCCATTTATAATTCATGCTTGCCAAATCATATATGCAGTGGTGTACTGGAGCTGACTTGTACTGGCTTACATGAGCCATTTGTTAAATTTTATGAGTCAATTGTTAAGCAGAACAAGAATTTTTTTGTTAACAGATGATGCATTTCCTATTCTGCAAAATACTAAGTGGCAGTGTGAAACAAGCTTTACAACAATATGACTACCCTTGCTGAGAGGTCCTGTAGATTGTGGAGGACAGAGATAATGGGACAGACTGATCTCATGAATAAAATTTTCTAAGGAATGAACCTAGGTCCTTCAGATGGAAAGCCAAAGTATTTCATGCAGTCAATCCACCTGTGACAACAATTATATGCATAATTTATTTCCAAGTGGTGCATTGCAAGTGTTGCATGTCACCTTGCGTTCCAGAGAAAGGTGCATCCATTCAACAGTTGAATTGTAAACCGATAATGGCTATTGAGCTGCATTTGGATAGTCAGCTTGTATATAGTGACTAAGTAAATTAGTATTTTTGTAAGTTTTATTCCAATAAGTTGTAACACTTTTCTGACTCTGTCTACCAATCTGTGATTGTGATTCACAATTATAGATTGGCTATGAGCATGAGAGTTTGGCAAAAATCAATGAAAACATTCTGTGTAAATCAATTGAAATTTGCAATAAAGAGTATTGAATATTTTATATTATATGAAAATTTTGTGTTCTACTTTCTTGTATTCTGTTTTCACTTAATCAATAAAATTTATAGTAAATTTATATATGTAAATACATAAATGTTTTTCAACAAGCCAATTATTAAAAATTTACCAGCACACTGCTATATATATGTATCAATCTTTTCATATGCATTCATAATTCATTAGTACAATTTGTTTAAAGTTTGTTGGAAAGATAAAGAACATAATCATCATTTTTTGCAGAAGTTAGTGGAAACTGAATATTTATGTTCAAATCTATGTGCTCAATATGTATTACAAATGTGAGATGCTAATTGTTTTCCTAAAGTTAAAAAAATCTCTGAACAACTACAGCATATGTTGTAAAAATTAATGAATAAATATCAAATAATTATCTGAAAAACAATACAAAAACTTTAAAGATAAATGAATTATAAATGTATTTTCCAAGCAAAAAAACTATCATAATAAAAATATTAAGCTTAAAATTGATAATTTTATACTGATTTACTTAATTTCTAGAATAAGACTATATTTCATTTCTTAGACTATTCATTTTACTAATATGGACAAAATAACATATAATCAGACATTAATATTGCATTTCAAAACTCAATAAACAAAGAGAATGAAACAGAATAATCATGTCTTAAGGATTATGGAATATAATAGGAAAAGCATGAAAGGCAGTTAACATCTTTTTTAGCTAACTGCTTTTTCTCATTAACACTACTACTTAATAAACTTTCTTACTCATTCAACATCCAATGTGTGGATGTTGAATGAGTAAGAAAGTTTAATCTCAACTGCGGTAAGTGCCATTATTTAAGTAGTAAGCAGTTAACCTGCTAATGACAGATATCAATGAATTTATTATCTTGTTTGACAATTAAAATTGAAATATCATTAAATATAATTAAAATATACTTTGTATAATAATAATAATAAAACAAAATGTATATGATTTTCACCTTAGCTGCTTCTCGACGATGGAATTCTATTTTTGCCATTTCTGTAGCCACCCATTGTGGTACATCAGGAATAGCATATGCAATTCCAAATTTAAGAAACAAAATAACATGCTGTAAATAAATTTTTTGTGTTAAATGAATTAATATATTAATAAAAACAAAAATTAATTAAACTTACTTCAAGTACTATTATAAGTAATATTGTTCCACTTGAGGACAAACTTGGAAACATTCTCTGAATCTGACCAGACATTCCTATAAGAGCACAATTCACAATGACAGCAATTACACCCATAAATTCCATGGCATCCTAATTTTTTATAAATAATTTATTATTTATTTATGAATTTATAATATGTTCAATTTATAAATACAAGTGCTCCTCTAGTTATGAACATTTGTATTTATGAATATTTCTCATGAAATTTGAAAGTTTTTGAAATTTCAAAAACTCTTCAATAATTTTAAATAATATAATGGCAAAATACTTTATCAATCAATATAATGCAAAATTATACAGCCAGTTAACATATTAAGACAGTATTTCAAGATGATGGTGATTATATCCAAAAATTCCTCACTTTATATTTTGAACTTTTCATTAAAATCTGTGAAATAAGAAATTTTTAATTCGTCCTATTGTGAAATATATTATAATATACAGTATATAAAGCTATTTTGGCACTTTTGGAACTAAATTAACAGTAGTATCTGAGTTATGAACAACCTAATTTATGAACAAAAGTTATGTAAAAAATTATGTTCGTAACTAGAGGACACCTGTACACTGTTATTATTTCTTTTAAAATTACCTGCCATGTTCCTATATTTTCTACACGTTGACCAAATGGACGCTGAAATATCATGCATAGTTTGAAGGCATCACTTCGGATTTCAATAATATTATTCATAAGGGCACACATTCCAGCCATTGGAAAAGCAGATGAGAAGAGAATAACATATCCAAATTGTATAAACATCTCTAAATAATCTTCAAAAGTACCTTCATACTATGAATATTTTTAATAATTAAAAATTTAAAACAGTTTCAAGTTTTCTAAATTTAAAACTGCTTACTTTGTACATGGCACTTTCAATTTCTGCTTGTGTGAGTTGGCTTTCTTCTTTTTCATTGGAATTAAAAACTCCATTTTGTTGTTGATCTGTATTTATTTCACCATTTGGAGAACAATAACTATCCACACGTAAATGAGCTAACTTAACTGACTCAGTAAGAAAAGGTATAACTGATTCTTTTATATTTCCAACTACTTGTCGAGTAATTAATAATGCTGCTAATTGCTTCAATAAACAATTTCAATTAATCATAATATGCTTATCATAAAAATAATAAATTATTATTAAAAATTACCTCTTTTAATTTTTCCATATCTTGCAGATAAAAGGCAATATAGAAGAGAGATAAAAATGAATTTACAAACTGGAACTGTAAAAAAAATACAAAATTTTAAATATCAGTGAAAATATAACTATAATAATTGGAAAACTAGTTAAAATATAAAAATTTTATCACCAAAAAAGAATGCACCACAACAATAAAAATATTAAAAGCAGGTAAGCAAGCATATTTGGAAGACAATCTGATCAAAGAAATGTTTTTCTATCACCCCAGAGATCCAGCAGATTGAAGCAAGACATTACTACTTCCTTCAAAATATGTTTAACTTACCTTAACATTTGAAAGATACTTATATATCATGCATTAAACAATAAAGCTCTTTCCAAATGCAAATGAAAAATGATATATAATAATGTATTCTATCATGCTTTCTTCACACTTTTCTTAAAGAATATTAAAACATTACACTGATATCAAATATATGAGTTAAAAATGTTTACTTTTTAATAAATTATAACTTAATCATGCCAGGCTTAAAAGCATGCATGGGAAGCAGCAATGTCAATCATTCTTTTTCTACTAAACTCACAGGTTTAGTGGAAAGGAAAATAATAATACTAACCAATAATACTTTGATAATGAGATGATTTTCATATTCTTCTTCCAGTCTATAGTTCTCTGGAGAGATAGAAGAGAAAGAGAAAGAAATAGAGAGAAAATTTGTTCAAGCTGCTTGATTGGCATGAGAAATAATTAAAAAATAAAAAATAGATATAAACAGCAATTCTCTTTTTATATAAAAGTTAAACATTTGCCATAACTTGTGCCAGAATGCAATAATCATGCCCAAAAATTACAGGAAGCAAAATACTACTTATAAATGAGTTTTGAGGATTACAGAATTGTGCATTTTTAAAAATTATTTGCTTCCTATAACTGAACATGAACAGCTATTTTAATTTTATTTATTGTGTCTTTATTTAAGATGAAAAATTGGAATGTTTAAAATGATAATAGCATGCCAATAACTTTAAAAACTTTGGGAATATAAAGTAAAATAACTGAAAAAAATTCATTCTAAAAAATTATACTTTAAAAACAAATTAAGAAGTATATAATCACAGAATTTTGATCTCTACATATCAGTGGTACCAACCATAACTAATTTGATTATCAGATGATTCTGGTAAGTTTCTTCTAATCTATAATTTTCTGCAAGACAGCAAGATTAGTCATCATTAATAAATTTAAAATTTGAAAGTTTACTTGGAGAATCTAGTGAAAAATAGTGTATTAAATTAATAAAAAAATAAGAAAATAAATCTTTAACCAAGTTCTTTATATTGAACATGATTATGGACAGAAGAATAAATTTCAATTATTAATGCATTAAAATTTTTAAAATTTAATAAACTAAAAAATATACATAAATTTGTATAGGATTGTTGGGATAAGTTGTACAATATTTATATCTCATATCTAATTCCCTTGGAGAAAGCAAGTTTAAGTTACAGGAAAAACAAGTATATCCTATATATAAGTGGCACCAAACATAACTAATTTGATAACATGATTCTGTTAATTTCTTCTAATATATAATTTTCTTAATAAAGCTCTTTATGCTTATTATATTATTATTCAAAACTTTTTATAATTTTTCTTTTGAACAGAAAAATTAATACAAAAAAAAAAAAAATTTTGGTTTTTTCACATCCTTGAATAGTTTTACAAGCTCTAACAAAAGCTCAATATAGCAATATCTTTATATCAGTAATTATCATTCTATTCTAGAATATATTCTATTATAGTTTTAAGTTTAAAACTATAATAGAAAATAGTTTGAATGCTTAAATTAATTATAGTTGTATAAGTTTTGAATTAATCTTCTTGAAGAGCTGTAGTGGAATTTATTTATTTAGACATTAACAGCAGGGGTAATAGATTTCAATAATGAATAAATATACTATCTAATATTCTTAATAAAAATAGGAAATGAAGGGACTTGATTTTTTTGAAGAAAGTGAAAAGGAAGAGAAGCAATAAGCTTTAATGTATGTAAAATAATATAAATTTAAAAAAGTTAATTATTACAATTAATCAAATACTGAATGAAGAAGAGAATTCATTTATAATAATTAATCATTCTTTTTTCTGCAAAAATTGTTTATTTATAATAATTTCAAAATTATGTTTTTTCTAAAACTTTACTTATATTGATAATGCTTTGTTAATATTTGCTAAGTCATCTTAGAACATAAAAATCTTAAAATAAATCAAAAAATAAGCTATCAATAGATAACACTCATTGAAATCATAAAGCTATATCTATTCTTCTAAACCTATGAAAATGTACATCTAGTAATTTTTTATTCTTTAATTCTAATTAAACAATCATATTTCACAAAGATAAATTTACTTTAACATTCTTAATTGCTTTTAACTATAAAAGTTTTTTTATACCAAAACTTCTGGAGATTTAATTTCACAATTAAAATTTATCTTTCAGAATTCATTTCCTACTAAATTATATATACAGCTGAATCCTGATTATCTAAATAATGTGGACTGAGAGAACCTTGAATAATCAAAACTTAAGCAACATGAAAGATTTAGTAAATTAGTAATAAACAAATTGGATTTGAATATATCAACATGATGATATACATTCTATTTTAAGATTAGTGCCTACTTATCCCTCGTATAACACAATAGATAGATTCTTAAAAAACACCATGTTGTGTGAAACTGTGTTATATGAGACCTGGAGCCAATACAAAAAGAAGAGTTACATTCCAAAACCAATTAAAACAAATAACTTTTTTTAATTCCATATAAGAAACTTAATTTTTATTAAGAATATTAATAGCACGAAATAAAGAAAAAATATATACCTAAGACCCTAAAAAATAAATATGTAAAACAAAAGGAAAGAAAAAGTATATACCCTATGCAACATTCATTTAATAATTATATCTTCCTTACAGCTTTTCATTAAAAATGAGAACGTTTTTTTTTTAATAATATCAACTTCACTTTCTGAACTTTTTTCTGCATTTAAAGTTTATATATCTTCAGCGCTCTTTATAAAATCTGTAATCTAACCTGCTACAAAACAATCGCTCCTTAGGACATATCCAAAAAAAATTTATGAATAAAAAGTTTTTGTTCTATTTCATATTCCTCTATTGAAGAATAAAACTTGCTTTTTATCCAAGAACTGAACATTTGGAATACAAAATGTTCAATGATCAACAATTAACTCAATTACAAAATTAATTCAATTTCAATCAAAATTGAAAATAGACTGCATATTATTCTCTCATGGCAAACTAGCAAAATTGCATTTATGACTAATTTTAGCAAATATTTCCCAATGATTGCATTTTGTGTGTGTATTGTGTATGCACAGTGTGGATTTACAAGAATTAATGAAATGTTTTGTATTGTAAAAGAGTAAACATAATTTTCTAAATGTGTATTAAGTAAAAGCCATGTTGTAGAAGTACTGTGTTATATGAGGGTTTCCACAATTTTCAAATCGTATTAGAACAAAACTGTGTTGTAGGAAAACATGTTATAGGGGGATTCTTGTAATCACTTTTAAATTATGCAATAAATGTCATCTGTTATTAACCTCATGTTGAATTTTTTAAATTTTTGTAATAAATAAGGTATAAAAAAAATTAAAATATAAACATGAAGTGAATAATAATTATCTTATATAATGAGGCATATTGATTAAACAAGACAAGATATTGTCAATCGAGATTCTACTGTTCTATATACAAGGTATTTATAATTAAACTGACACTATGCAGAGCCATCAGTAGCTCAATCTAACAATGAGAATAGCATCAAATTTGGTAGGGGGATTAATCAAAACACAAAACAAAAGATTCTACAAGAAAACGTAGTTCCAAAAGTTACTAATAGAAGGAAATGTGATGCTGAGCAATGTAAAAAAGAGTTGCAAAAGACAGACAAATAAATAATAAAGATGAAACTGAACTGAAATATATTTTATTCAGCACATTCACTTCTTCCACAAGGATAGAGGCCATTTCAATGTTCTCATGAACCACAAATTGCATCCTTTGCACAATTTTCTTTACAGACATAATATGTCAGAAGGAATGTTCATCACAGCCCGTGATGTCCTTTAAGATAACAAAACTTTAGGACCCCACCAAGATAAATCTTGGACTTCAAGTGACTCTAAAGGCAAAAGTCAAATGGAGTTAGATCCATTGGAGCAAGGCATTCATTCAACTGGAAAACTGGCTAATGACTCTTTCATATATGTTAAGTAATGCCTTAGCTGCTGTTGTACCAATAGACCAATGTGTGGTGGCACTCCATCTTACATAAAAATTATTTTGTCCAGACATTGTCTTTGCTGAAGTTGCAGAATGAAAAAATTGGTCAGCATATCATGATACATCTGTGTGGTAAAAGAATGGATTACTGGTCCTATCGGAGTAATGTTCTTAAAAAAAGAATGGTCAAATATTGAATTCTGCTGTGAAGCCACACCAAATAGTGAATTGGTGAATGCAATGGGATTTCCTGAACTGCGTGGAGTTGTTTGGTTGCCCAAATTCAACAGTTCCAGTGTTAACACTCCCATCCAGATGAAAATAGGCCTCATTTCTCAACAGAATTCTCCATGGTCAAGCATTGTCAACTTCTATTCTGGCAAGAAATGTCAGAACAATGTTAAGCAATGAACATAATCATTTGTGTTGGAGTTGTTGTATGCAGCTGATCTTGTATCGATATAAGTGGAGAACTTTCTTTAACTGATAACAGGCCTTTAACACAGGTTGTGACTGGTTCTACACTCATGAAAAGTGACTGTTGCATTGGACTGGTGATGGTAAAACAACTTTGCAAGTAACTTGTACTGAGGTAACATAAGACACACTTTGAGCTGAATCGGTCATTAGAATATCTTTCTGAACTTTCTCCATGCATTTATAGCCCAAATTATTGGTGCTATTGTAGCCAATATAATGAATAATTTGCATTAGAAACATTTAACTGCACATTATAAGATATATAGAATTAAAACTGTATTATAAAAATGTAAGGTAATTGAGGTAACATAAGACACATTTTGAGCTGAATCGGTCATTAGAATATCTTTCTGAACTTTCTCCATGCCTTTATAGCCCAAATTATTGGTGCTATTGTAGCCAATATAATCAATAATTTGCATTAGAAGCATTTAACTGCACATTATAAGATATATAGAATTAAAACTGTATTATAAAAATGTAAGGTAAAGAAAAATCTTTGTATTCTAAACAGTTAAAAATAAATTAATTATGATAATTAGACATAAGCATTTCATTTAAACAGAGAAAGAACTAACAGACCAACAGGGCCGACAACAAAAATTTTAGAGGAATGGAATATATACAGTGGAATACATTTATAATGAAACTATTGGGACCAGAAAATTTTTTCGTTATAACTGACGTGAAAAGAAAAATTTTTAAAAAGTTGAGGACGTTTCCCAAAGTTAGTTCCATCAGTCTATGATATTAATTCTTCAAAAAAAATCGATATTTTAAAGATTTTCTTTGAAAATATAATTAAAAAATAAAATTCGTTGAACCTCAATTTCCACAAATTGCATATAATATACTTTTTAAACAGAATTTAAAGTGAATAAAGTTTTGAATAATCATGTGTAAAATATATGCAATATGTATGGTTTTGATATCTTACAGAGGAGAAAAGAAATACAGGGTGTGGCAAAAGTAACGCCCTTTTTTATTTAGTAATTTTTATTGTACAAAAATTTATTACAGTATTTAAAGAAACGAAAAATGATTTAAAGAAAATAAATTGCAGTAGTTTAGGAAAATTATTAGGTATTGCTTCATCAAAACAACATGATTCATTATGATTAAAAATTTAATTAACATGTTCAAAATGCTCCCCTTCGTGTTCAATACAATGCTGAACCCTACCAGCAACACTTCTACAAACCTTTTGACACATTTCCATGCTAATTACAGAAAATTTATCAGAAATTGCTTGTTTTAATTCAGGAATTGTTTTCAGTTTGAGGCTTTAAACAAGATCTTTCAATACACTCCACAAGAAAAAGTCAGGTGGTGTTAGGTCTGGTGATCGTGATGGCCACTCAATTGCTCCAGGTCGTCCTATCCACCTTCCCTCAAAATTAAGATTTAACCATTCCCGAATGTTTAACCGATAGTAGGGCGGCATGCCATCCTGTTGAAAGTAAATGTCATTTTGATTTTCAACTCTTGGTCAGAATTCTGTTTGCAGCATATGTAAATAATTATCTTGATTAACAGTACCATCAAAGAATATTGGCCTATTATTCCCATGGAAGAAATGGTGGCCCAAACTACCCAACTCCTGGTAGATTAACATATTTTTTTCAAAATAACATGTGGGTTAACATCGCTCCAGTTAAAAAAAGGGCATTACTTGTGCCGCATCCTGTATATACAGGGTGCGCCAGCTAAATCCGAACAAAATAAACAATTTAATTAAACAAAATTTTATTTAACAAAAAGAATTAAAATTATCAAAATTATATCATTTGAAAACAATAAAATTATCAAAATTATCATTTGCACATTAATTTGGGATGAAAATTATCATTTGCACATTAATTTTGGATCCCTTTAGATTAAAATTATCGAAATTATCATTTGCACATTAATTTTGGATCTGTTTAGATTAAAATTACTTCGATGTAATTCTTTCTGTCTCATTACTGCCCTCGATTCTTGACCAGAAACGATGACATGCCGTGTGCAATGCCTGCTTGTCCAAGTTCGAAAACGCTGCCTCAATAGCGGAAACGATGACATGCCCTGCGCAACGCCTGCTTGTCCAAGTTTGAAAATTGCCTCAATAGCGGCCTGGAGTGATGCCACATTAGGATGTCTTGACCTATTAGAGACCCTTTCAACAACGCTACTTTTAGTATTACCCAGGAGTATCAAAGTGCACGTAGTAATTTTCTGCTCCCTTTGGGGTGCTTGATTTCAATGAATCCCCTCGCCTCTCACTATCAGGGTTGGTTGTTTTTGGTGCATCACTTTACTTCTCACCGTTGCTTGATTTATTGGTTTTGGGGAAACATTTTATAACAAATGTTCAAAACGATGCCCTTCCACTTCAATGCATTTGTTGAAAAATGCATTGAAAATGGGATTAAAAATATGTGTTTCCGTTTAATTTCACAATAGTGAGAGGTGAGGTGATTCATTGAAATCAAGCACCCCAAAGGGAGCAGAAAACTATTACATCCATGTTATTACTCCTGGGTAGTGCTAAAAGTAGTGAATGCTTTTAATGGTCAAAGTAATAAGGTGATTAAAAAATGTGATAAAAATTATGATTTGCTGTCGGAAAAATCTTTTGACCTGCAAATAATCTTGATCTTTGATCTAAACCTTAAGGTCAAGGGTATATCCGATTGTGAAATTTTCCGCTCTTTCCATTGTTAGGGTCAAAAGTAGGTCTTCCCATTTAAAAAAAACTGACTTGACTCTCAAATGACATTGAAGGTCAAGGTCAAGGTCAGATTTAAGGTCATCAATTGATTGCCCCTTCGAAACCCAACAACTTTTGTCTACAACTTTTTCCAAAATAATGAGATTCAATTAAGATATTTCCTTTTGTCTACAACTTTTTCCAAAATAATGAGATCCAATTAAGATATTTCGTTGTCTCAAGATAAAAAACTCACCCTGTATAGATATAGGGAACAAAACATCTATTACCCCATAGTTTTATGCCTTGTATGAGATACGCTCAGGTACACGAATTTATGCAATACTACAGTTCCTGTAAATTTTATATTCTAACGAAATAACAGTATATTTCAAATAAAGGCGGGAGGCCTCACAAATTTTTCAGCGGTCTCTAATTTTTAGAGGCAATTTAGAAGTTTTTGTAATATTAGAGGTAATAGAGGGTAATTTTTATATTATGAATATTTAAAAATAAGAATTTTATCTTTACAAATTCTGTTACTTTTGATAGGGAGCCTAATACATTGAGATTATCATAGAGTTACTTGGTTGATGTGCTTTAAGAGCAATAGTTACCAGATGAATAAATCAAAAATTTATAAAAAAAACATTAAAACATAAATAGGAGAATATAAAAAATTATTTTCATAATATGTAAAGAAAGCAAAATCTAAATTTTTTTTAAGTCTAAAGATTTACAGATAAGAATTTTTTTAAAGCCATTTTTCTAAGCAAAAATTGGAATGCAAATTATAAGTAAGTATTACGAAAAGAATTAAAATATTAACAGAGAATTAATAAAAGAAATTATAAATTAAAAAAATAATGAATCTAATTGAGATAAAGGAACTTTTAATTAAGATATAGTTATTTCTCTGAGATAAATTTGCAAGAAAATTTATTTATCATTTTATAAAACTTTATGGTTAAAAAATGAATGCATTATTAATAATACAGATAATTAAATATGCAAATTTGATAATATGAATAACCGATCATATATTTGAATGCAAAAAAAAAGATGGGAGAATGATATTCAATATCGTATAAAACAATATTAAAAAAATAATAAATATATATGGTAACTCAGTTAAAGAGGAAGATGATGAAAGTTTATTTTATAATATCAAGAATGATAAAGCAATATAATTTAAATTTATTGAAGACGAGGAGTGCATTTAATAAATTGTCCTTTAAAAATATTTATTTGTACATATTATAGATGTAAATCTATATTTCAGACAGTTTTGTAGATATATGTTAAATTTTTTGGAATTTTTTTTTTCTTTGCAGCTAGAATCTGAAGAAATTGTAACAGATATAGATAATCCTACAGTAGGAGTTACATCCAGACCTAATTTGGGAACTAATCAAAGAAACCTGACAAATTTGCTTATAGCGCAACGAGCCTTCAGAAGATTTGCACGATTTTACTTAAAGTAAAGAAAAAATAGAATATGTTTTTGGAATTTTGCTATTTCTCTATCTATTTGTATTTTTAACCATTGCATTATGTTACGAATGATTATAATTAAATAAACATGGTGATTATTTTTTGGAAAAATTTAATTTTCACAAAATATTTTTGATGTTTTCTTTGTAACAACTTATCTTTTAGTCAGATTACACTTTAACATAAAAACAATATATAAAAGTAATTTTTTAGAAAGTTAAAGATAAATCTAGAAATGTAAATTTTTCCATCAATTTTAAATATAAAAAAAAAAATATATATAATAATTTTTTTTTTTAAATATAATAATTATTTAAAAAAAATATATATTTTAAATATTTTTAAATTAAATTTTTATATATAAAGTATATCCCAACAACAGAGAAGAAAATCGTAATAAATTGTGCAAGTTTAAAGTATTTTTGTAAAAATTGTGTTTTAATTATTCTATTAATAGAAAGTATCATCTGATTTTCAAAACTCGAACTATTTCTGTATTGTGTTTCTTATAAATTTAATTCCTATAAAAATATTAAAAAATCAATATCAAAATTTCTGAAACAGTTTGCTAAATAATCAAACTGTACGTATTAAAATTAAATAAATAAAACAAAAAATAAAAGTACTGCAGGGAATCTCCAGGCCAAAAGATTGGAAGTCTCCATTCTCCAGGTCTTTGGTTTGAGGAGGTAAACAGTGCAGGAGTCTGCAGAACAGACAGATATTGCATTTTATTTTAAATATACAGGGTGATTCAGAAAGTTGGGGAAAAATTGAAGGAGCATGTAGAGAAGGCAATCCTAAGCAAAAGTTCTTAGAGTCATTTTTTTGATTTGGGGCTTCGTTAAAGCGATATAGCATCTGAAAGTTTTGTAACATCATTTTCTCTAGATGTTAAAACGTGTGTAAAATACTGAAAGTAAGCCAACTAACAACCATTTTTAGACCGGTTCTACCACTGAGAGTCTCATAACAGATCGATGAAATACTCTTAGAGTTGGCAACATTTATTATGCAAAGGTTACATTAGCACGGATACAATCGTGGCGCCTACGCACAATTTTACAAAAGTTGTTTGAACTGCCGACCACCACATTCAATGCAAACATAACATCGTCGAACGGAAACTCTGGGGCACTCTCTCAAAAATCCCTGGCATTTCATGTACCATGTGAGATACGTCACAAAACTTTCAGGTGTTATAACTTTTTAACGAAACCCCAGATCATATCGTCGAACGGAAACTCTGGGGCACTCTCAAAAATCCCTGGCATTTCATGTATCATGTGAGATACGTCACAAAACTTTCAGGTGTTATAACTTTTTAACGAAACCCCAGATCAAAACTTTAAAGAACTTTTGCTTATAATTGCTTCCTCTACATGCTCCTTCAATTTTTCCCAACCTTTTGAAACATCCTGTATAGATTACCTGAGGTAGAAATACATTTCTGATTTATCATAGCTTCAAAAAATTGCATTCATATGCCAAATAAATTGAAATTATCATTACACTGGTAGGATATCTTATTATTATTGCAATCGACATCGATAATATGGCAAATTGGAAAGAACTCTTCTAAAATATGTGAAAATGCCTCCATTTTTATTTTACACAACTATTTCTTAATTTATTTTTATACTTCTGATAATCTAAAAATTACTGTGCATAAAATAGGTATACAGTGGATTCCGTTTAATTGGGACACGACGGGACTAAGCCATTTTGTCCCAATTAAGCGGTTGTCCCAATTATACGAAGTAATAATAAATTCTAAAATAAAATATGTAATTCGTAGGTAAAGGATAAAAAAAATAATAATTAGGTACCTATTGTAATGCTTTAATAAAATTTAAAAAAATAATAATTAGATACCTATTTTAAGGATTTATTAAAATAGCTAATAATTAGGTACCTATTTTAATGCTTTATTAAAATAGTACATAATTATTAGTTTTTACCGATCTCCTCTGACTTCTTCTTCAACCCTGGACCGCTGATATTTACGCCTCGCCCGCTAACTATAGAAATCCATTGATCTAATGCTTCTTCCACTTCTGGATCCTTTCCATCAGAGTTTCTTTTGAATGTTCCTGGAATTTCTTTCTGTAATGCTCACTCCTCACGCAGTTGATTTTGCTTTGCCCGCTAACTATAGAAATCCATTGATCTAATGCTTCTTCCACTTCTGTCGCTAACTATAGAAATCCATTGATCTAATGCTTCTTCGACTTCTGAATCCTTTCATCACGCTTTCTTTTGAATGTTCCTGGAATTTCTTTCTTTAATGCCCTTTTCCATCACGCTTTCTTTTGGATGTTCCCGGAATTTCTTTCTATAATGCATCACGCTTTCTTTTCGATGTTCCTGGAATTTCTTTCTCTAATGCCCACTCCTTGATTTTTCTTATGGACAGTTCCTGGAATTTCTTTCTGTTATGCCCACTTCTTGCACAGTTGCTTTGATCTTCTGGAATTTCTTTCTGTAATGCCCACTCCTCACACAGTTGATTTTCTTGTTAGAATTTCTTTCTGTAATGCCCACTTCTCACGTAGTTGATTTTCTTGTGACTTCTGGATCCTTTCCATCACGCTTTCTTTTGGATGTTCCCGGAATAGATCCTTTCCATCACGTTTTCTTTTGGATGTTCCTGGAATTTCTTTCTCTTTTCCATCACGCTTTCTTTTGGATGTTCCCAGAATTTCTTTCTGTAATTCATCACACTTTCTTTTGAATGTTCCTGGAATTTTTTTCTGTAATGCCCATCCTCACGCAGTTGATTTTATTGTTGTAGGAGACGCGCTATGGTAGATTTTGCTTTCTTTTCGATGTTTCTGGAATTTCTTTCTGTAATGCCCACTCCTTTCTTTCTTTTCGATGTTCCCGGAATTTCTTCTGTCATGCCCACTCCTCACGCAGTTGATTTTCTTGGGTAGGAGACGCGTCTATGGTAGATTTTGGTTTATTTCAGCGAGTCTACTATGGCTCGTATCAGGGCCGCATTTATACTTTTGGAGGCCCTAGGCGCAATATCATTATGAGGCCCAAAAAACAAGTCTATTTCAGTTAATCAAATTCATAAGCTTTTTTAAAGTTTATTGAAAATAAAAGTCGACATTTCTATAATAACTGATTTTAATAAAATAAAAATAAAACAACATTAGCACGCATATACAGCAATACCTCGAATAGTCCGGTAAGAAAGAGGAACCAATTAACCGGACTATGCGGTGTGTTTCTGTATTTGTATTAAAAAATTATAAAAACAAATCCATTCAAATTTAAAATTAAAAAGAATTAATAATTAAAATTTTTCCTGGCTTGGGTTTTAGCAAAAGTTAATATTATGATTCGATGCATAATAACGACAGATTTCTTGTTTTATTTTGATGCAAATTGCCTCTTAAATTATTTTTTATTCGTTTCAATCCTGAAAATGAGAGTTCAACACTCGCTTTTAAAATAGGCATAGTCAAAACTATTTTTAAAATTGTTTCTACATTCGGAAAAGTTTCCCTTACCTTAACCTATTGTTTATAAATTTATACATATTTTTAATTGAAAAAATTTCTTCCTTTATCATTATCAAAAATTTTTTAACTTCAATAAATTTTTTGAATCAATATCAGTCCCATAAGTTTGTAAAATTTTATTAATGCTAGTCCTGTTCTTCCTTTATCATTATCAAAAATTTTTTAACTTCAATAAATTTTTTTGAATCAATATCAGTCCCATAAGTTTGTAAAATTTTATTAATGCTGATCCTGTAATTATCTTGATCTATATCAGTGCTTCTAAAACTATGGCTGAGGCGAAATCTGAGGTCGCTAAAATTAAATTCAAACACTTGAATTTCAGTTTATATGTAATTTCACAAATGTCCAATATTAACATTTGGACTATTTTCAGTGTAGTTGGCTGATTGTGTTCATTTTAATAAGTGTGTAAGCTGTGGTTGGTTGATTGTGTTCATCTTAACAAGTGTGTAAATGACTTAATGTAGTTGGTTGATTGTGTTCATCTTAATAAGTGTATAAATGATTTATATACTTGTCTAACGTCCAATATTTAACGTATGACAACATATGTATTTTCAATGTAGTTTTCCAATATTTAACGTATGACAACATATGTATTTTCAATGTAGTTGGCTGTTGTGTTCATCTTAATAAGTGTGTAAATGACTTATATACTTGTACGTTTTAAATGTATGACAACATATGTATTTTCAGTGTAGTTGGCTGATTGTGTTCTTATGACAACATATGAATTTTCAGTGTAGTTGGCTGATTGTGTTCATCTGAAGTAAATGATTTATATACTTATATGTTTTATTCCATATTTAATACTTTGCCCAATATTTAACGTATGACAACACATGAATTTTCAGTGTAGTTGGTTGATTGTGTTCATCTTAATAAGTGTGTTTAAATTATTTATGTACTTGTATGTTTTATTTCGTATTTAATACCTGGGATCGCGAAAAATCTCGTAATGAAAAATGGGGTCCACGCCTGGGGTTGCGAAAAATCTCATAATGAAAAATGGGGTCGTGAATGAAAATATTTAATACTTGGGGTCGTGAAAAATCTCGTAATGAAAAATGGGGTCATGAATGAAAAAGGGTTGCGAAAAATCTCGTAATGAAAAATGGGGTCGTGAATGAAAAATGTTTGAGAAATGTTGGTATAGACAATAAATCGGCGAGTGCGTATTTCGTTCGCCATGAAAAATTCTATATCCTTCTTCAAAAAAATGTCAAATATATTTAATATGTCTAAATAGCTGTTTGCTCATTCATTAATTTCCAAAACTAGCTTATCACAAATGACATTAAAAGTATTAATAATGAATTTTCTTTCCCACGAAATATAATCTCATCGTTAGACTGTGAAACTTCTTCATACATTTTTTTTTTTCGTTTTCCACTCTTTTCTTCTCACCTTTAAATTTTTTTTCATCTGTTAATAAATTCGCTTCTTCATTTAAAGCAACAAAACTATTTCTTATATCTAAAATAAAACCAACTAAAGACTGTAACAAATTATTAGCTAACAGCAAATCCATATCGGGATTTTGTAGAGATTTACTAGTAGGCCTAGCATTTATTCGTTGTAAAATTTTGTCCCACATAACTGTTAATATTGCTGTTTCTATATTGTCAAAATGTTCAGCTAATGATGAGCTCTCTAATTTAGAAATAGGTTTATCATTAGAAGAAATTAACTACTCAAGTAATGCTTCTTTAATTTGTTTATGTCCACGTTTCAAAACCAATATAGCTTCAGCTCTCGCAGACAATCTCGTTTCACTTACAACTTAGAATAAATAACTAAGGAATAGTGAAAATGAAAAAAACTCTACAATTCTATTTTTATTCTCATTCTTCTACGGTTGTGCGAAATATACAGGGTAAGTTTTTTATCTTGAGACAACGAAATATGTTAATTGGATCTCATTATTTCGGAAAAAGTTGTCAGCTCTCGCAGACTATCTCGTTTCACTTACAACTTAGAATAAATAACTAAGGAATAGTGATAAATGAAAAAAACTCTACAATTCTATTTTTATTCTCATTCTTCTACGGTTGTGCGAAATATCAAAAATGGAAATTAATATTTTGTATATTTTATGTTTTTTCTAAAAATATTTTATTGTCGTTTTTATAAGCAAATTAAATAAATAACGAACATATATAAAAATTTCTTTATTTTCTATATACAGTACTTTATATAATTTCATAATGATTGATGTTGATAATGACAGCTATGACGACTAGCTTTATATACACAACATTGTTTTTCATTGTCATCTTAATAAATCAGTAACTCAGTTTTCGTTTGGAGATCATACAGTAGTTTATCGATATTAAAATCAACATTTACCATGAAATTGTTCTTCCCAATATCATGTCAGCAGCCTTTTCTGCGATCATAATAGTAGGTGCGTTTAGATTTCCTGAAACAATGGTAGGCATGATAGATGCATCTACTACTCTTAGACCCGAAACTCCTTTCACTCTGAAAGAAATAAGAATAATAATTTTCTTGGAAGATAAAACATTAAATATGAAATTTTTCGTTCAATTATTCTCAACTAAAAACTTAATACTCGATCATCATCGATTCTTTCCATTTCGGAACTGAATAAGTTTACAAATTAGGTATTTCATTTCTCTATATGAAATATCAATAAAATATCTTATTTTAAATACATTGTTGCAAAAAACACTAAGCAAGTTTTTGTAAACATATGAAACAGGCCTCTAACAAACTCGCTCAGTTGCTCATACTGATGACGGATGAATCGTAGAAGCATCTTCACAGATTATTTAACGTAATGAAACAACAAAATCCATCAGATATAGCTGTACTTCTTCCCAATTCCCTCAACTGGAGGTTTTGTAAGAGTACTTTTCCCCGATCGCAACCTGCTGGTACGAAGAAATGGTGCGAGGCGGGCTTGCCAGCCGGGTGGTCTGATTCCGGACTTGGGCACTGCCAGCAGTCCCAATTCTATATAGGAACCCGCAAATGACCTCCAAGGACACGACAGCCGCTGAATGATACGATATGACACCTTTAGTCGCCTTTTACCCATCCATGCAATTTGTCATTCACTCATTTTGGACCTAGAGCGATCCAACTGTTATCCCAGGTTGGAAGTTCTCCTCAATACAGGAGTTAGCACTAACTCAATAGAGTCTAGGTCCGAAGCCTATTTCACCACATTGGGGGGCAAAGATACTTCTCCACCCAAAGAGATAACACTAAACACGAAACGCCGAAGTCTTTCAACCCTTTAGTCCCTTTTATAGCCATCGTTTAAGTCTATATAGAATATAGACATAAGCGTCGACTCCATGAGAACAACGGAGCAATTGCCCATGTGAAAACTTGAACACGGAGAGAGAAATACCTTTTCGATCCCTGTTACTTTGTAAATAAGAGTACAAACATCATCTATAAATGCAAATAATCATTAATATATAAAAATAATTATATATATAGTATAAACTTGGTTTGTAATAAAATATTTTTATTGCAATCTTTATCAAAATAACTGTTTTATTTTAAGTAATTTTTCGTGAAAATCTATATAAATATTTGCATTTTAATAAATCCTGCCTCGGTGACAAAATCATCGCCGCTGAATATAGATTATATGATGGCGAAAATTCCGAAAATTAAGAATTATCAAATACAAACCTTAATTGAGAATCTACCACGGTTGTAGGATCATCAACTGCACCCATCTTGCATGTTCCAGTAGGATGATAGTTTGTTAATGTCAAAGTTCGAACCATGCACTCTAAATATTCATCACTTCTCCATTCAAAGTGTTCACAGCCAGGTAATAATTTAGGAAGCATTCGAGATCCATATTTTCTAAAAGGTTTCGATTCACATAATATTATGGTTTTCTTTATAGCTGTGTGTAATATAAAATTTTATTGTTAGAAAACTTTCCATTTAGATAATAATGATAAAATAAAATGAACTAATTTTTGTTAATTTCATTTTAAGAATAATTTTTAAAAAATAATATTTAGCTTATTAGAAATAATTTTCTAATATGTTTTTAATGATTATTTTTATCAGTTATATTAAAAATTTCACAATTATTCCGAAATTTGTTTGAGACGGCTGGACCATCTCAAACAAGAAAGTGTTATAAAGAGTTCGCTTATCACTTTGGAGGATTCGGGTTCCGTTATTTTTGTAAATTTCATTTTAAGAATAATTTTTAAAAAATAATATTTAGCTTATTAGAAATAATTTTCTAATATGTTTTTAATGATTATTTTTATCAGTTATATTAAAAATTTCACAATTATTCCGAAATTTGTTTGAGACGGCTGGATAGATATCCAGCCGTCTCAAACAAGAAAGTGTTATAAAGAGTTCGCTTATCACTTTGGAGGATTCGGGTTCCGTATCACCAGTTTTTCAGACGGGTTCCGGCCCGACCCGGATTGTTGAATTCCATCCTTCATTCCCACCATGGATGTTGGCCAGCCTGTGTGGGCTTTATAAATGACTGCCGCCAGATAAAGAATATCCCATGAGGATATGGCGAATTAAACAAAATCAATTAACTAACTGTATTTATTTAATCATGCGATAATCTGCAGTTGAAACATCCTTTATCTCACCATAGGACATAGATTTAATTCTTTTAGGACTAGCAATCAATATTCTGATCTTATCAAAAGACTACAATATTAGTGTGAGATATATCTTCCATAACTACGTCACTTTGCTTTAAAGCTACATTTAAATTAGACATAAAGAACATAGTTTTTTATCATCATATTGAAAGATTCAGGAATTCCAATTTAGAATTAATGTTATCTTTTATTATTAATTTTATGAATCAATCTTAATTCTATCATTATTGTCATCAGAGTTCACAATTAACATTTCCTGTATAGTATAGGCAGCACCATAGGCTTGCAATTGCCAACATTCAATTTTACTAAGCACTAAAATGGGATTTTCTTCCAAGAAGTTGCTGAGTAACTAAAATATAAGGCTCTACTGAATGCGCATAAATTTTATCAACAACCAGATGATGCAATTTAAGCATGTACTGTACATATAATCAGTCATAATCTTATCCTCAAATTTCTCATGGTATAATAATCTGCCCAGAGTTATCTAAGCCAGCAAGGGCAAGTAATTTTGTTATTTGTACATCTCTTGGACTTTCAAATACAGGTACTGCAACCGGAACACCATTGCATTATTTATATGTAAATTCAAATCACCAATTGTGGATGTTGTTACAGATAGACACCTCGCTACCTCAGCTATAAATCTCAACAAGGAAGTTATGTAAATTGTCGTACGTCAAGTGTATTATCACCAATTGTGGATGTTGTTACAAATAGACACCTCGCTACCTCAGCTATAAATCTCAACAAGGAAGTTATGTAAATTGTCTTACGCACTTTCACAAGTATTTAAATATTTTTTCACTAACGCGTTTTGCTTATTATTCAAGGCATTCATATTAGATATATTAAAAATAGAAATAACGTGTGCCTGGTATTGTTCGGGCTTACTTTATTTCGATTTTTATTTATCATGAGATCTTGTGATTATGTCACGAAGTCGGACAAAATCATTTTGCCATATAATTCATTTATTATATCATTTAGAATTAGCTGGCTGATCACGATTACGTCATGTGGCTGCGTAATGATGCAACGTCACCTAGGTGGCGTTGAATGATGTCACAGTGACGTCACTCAATTATTACGTCGCCATAACGCCATTCATAGTGACGTCAACAGAGATGCAAGTGTAATTTCATCCTGAATTCTGACGTGACACTGAAAGATTTGAATGAAAGCATTTTCGCTGTCACCCCAAAATACTCAAATTTCTGGAGCTATCTCGACTGAAAGTAACCTATATTATTGACAGGGCCGCGGGAAATTTCTAGCCAAATTTTGTCCGGGGATCAAACAACCTGGAAGCCTTTGAAGAACAGACAAACAAGCAAATATTGCATATACTAGGTAGATTAGAAATAATTTTGTAATATATTTTTAATGATTATTAATTTTTGTCAATTATATTAAAAATTTCCGAAATTATTCATTCTCAATTATTATGTAAAAATTGCTATTTACAATTGTCGTGATTATTATATTTTAATTTTTAAGAAAAAATTGTTAGTCGGCCGGATTAGCCATTCGGAAACGCTTCGATTATCTCACTTGAGGACTTCGAGTTTTGAGTCCTCAAGTGAGAAAATCAAGTTTTAATGAGGTTTCGAGTGTTAGTTTCTACTTCTTAAAAAATTTATTCATGGGAGCCCGGCCTGCCTATTCCTGTTCTCGACAGTCTGGCTGACCCAAACGTAGGGTAGATAGTTTGCAAAAAGGCTTATTTCCTCCCTCTACTTGGTACTCTATCTGAATGGAAAATAATGACATCTGTTATCAAAAAAGAATCCCATTCTTCACCTAATGGCTGACCCATCAGAAGTGTAGATAACTGTGGTAGTGAATGGAATGCCCACGCCGTTTTGTATCTGCCAGATGGAAAGCGATGTTGACTTTAACAGAAAAAAATAGCAACCAGGCACCACCCTTGGTAGAGTCGGTCATCAGATAAAAGGATTTCAAGAATCAGCAGTTTTGAAAAATATTCTAGGAGATATTGGATGCGTGAATTGAATCTAACTCTTTAGATCATAAGCCAAAGCTTAAATATGAATCCATTCTTCCATTTTCTAGGGGTCCGGCCTCGTGCCTTCGATTACTGTTCTCTAGTTTAATCGCCCCCCTCAACGGATGTAAGAAATCTCTTGCAGAGCCTGAATTCACTTCTCAGTTTAATACTCAATAGAGTGGAAAGTTGCGTAATCCAGTAGAAAACAAATTATTGCTGAAAGACAGAGAAAAGATAAAAAGAGAAAGTATTTGCAGTAATTTCTTTTTATTCTATAAATTTTTCTTGAAAGAGAATGAGTTTGTTTAACTTATGAATTATTATTATAAAATTGTTTGCTAAAATAATAAAAATTTGTTTATTGAAGCATTATTGTAGATTTGCATATTATTAACTTGAAAGTTTCATTTTTCATTATTTTTCTATTTTACAATGAAACTGAAAGTTGGTGGATGAAAACTGAAAAAGCTGGATGGCATCGTGGAAAAGCTTTGGTTTTCCAACCAAAAGAATCTGATCCGATTCCCGTTCTACTTCTTGAAAACTTTATTCATTAAGATTCGAGTCGGTCTATAGATCCTTGTCTTCTACAGCAAGAATGAGCAACTTTTTTCTATGTAAGGGGCACATTTAAAACTTTCGAACTGACGGGGGCCGCACACGAGAAAAACAAAAACAAACAAAATGCGGATAAATCACAATTGTTAATTCATATATGATTATAAATTAACATAGGTATATTTAATGTGACTTCTGGAACTGAAGTGAACATAATATATCCGAAATATTTGGTCGAATATTAGTCACTGCTAGTTTTAAATTATTTTTGAGTTGCAAGTCTGTTACCGATTTCTTGTTTTATTTTTTATTAAACTCATGGCGGAAAAAACTAATCACATATATTAAGTTGTAGAAAATAAAATTAGAATTTTTCCGCATATTTAAGTTGGGAAATTGATTTTCTTTGATAAAAGTTTTATAAAAATATACCACATTTTTTCTTCAAAGATATCATTCGAATCTAAATTATTTTACAAATTTATTAAGTCCAATTGAAATTCATTTGGTGCATTTTCTATATTTACTGATAAAGGTACTGTAAAAATCCGTATTTCATTTTCTCGGTTTAGGAAGTTTTTAATTTATTTTATTTTATTTTATTTATTTAGTTAATATTTTATGCAATGCGGGCTGCAGGTTGAAGGAAGTTTTTATTTTATTTTATTTTATTTATTTAGTTAATATTTTATGCAATGCGGGCTGCAGGTTGCCCACTCTTGTTCTACAGCAGGGGTGTCCAATCTTTTGGCTTCCTTGGGCCACATCTGAAGAAAATATTGTCTAGGGCCGCAGATAAAGTATACTAATTCTAACGACAGTTTTTAAACAAAAAAGTTAATAAATAATGTATAATATATGATATCTACCATGATAAATAAGCAAAAATGTCGTAACATAAGAATCTTTTTCATTCAGAAATTTTTTAAAATCATTGAGCGTTCAAGAAGTTTTAATCACTGAAATAAGAAATATTTTAGAAAACTGAAATAGGAAATCTAAAATCTCAATGTTTAAAGGAAGTTTACGATTTTATATTGGGCCGCATTTATTACAGCGCTGGGCGAGGATTGGATAGCCCTCTCTACAGTATGCCCAACTCTAACAAGTAAGCACTGCTGTTTAGTAACTTAATGGAAAGTGGCGCCATCTATTGGCAAGGAAGGAAACTGAAAAATTGATAAGAAGAGTTGTTATATTCAAAATAATATTTGAACTTTGAAATGTGTTTTGCCAATACTCTTTTGGTTGGCTTGTTGAATACTCGTAAAATTACACAGAAAAGAAAGAAAAGAAAAAAGTTCTCTTATGAGGTCACTTTCAATTCTTGTAGAGTACCAAATTTACATGCACTTTCAAAATTGCAATAGTTATAAATTTTTTAATTTTATGTTTAAAAAGTATAACTATTTATTATTATAACTATAGGTTAGAATCAAGGTTAGAATAAATATATCGCACAGAAAAATATATCATATTCATTTGAAAAGTTTTTTAATAAATGCTCCTAGCATTACTTATCAATTTATTGTATATATATTTTTATATAATTAGTACATAAATATGAAATTTCAAGAAAATATTTCTGATATAAAATTGAGTACCAAGAAAACAAAAAAATATATCTAATTGTATTTAAATCATGAATGAAAATTGGAATTCATTTCTTGTTCAGAACTCAGCCAAAAATAAAATTTGACTTAAGCTATAGTCTGTTCAGCTTAACCTTGTGCATGACCTTCATATTTGTACAGTTTTTCTAAAATTTTTAATTAGATGGATTATCCAATTTATATAAAAAAAAAGAAAATTCCTTAAAACAAATTTTTTTTGTCTTAAACTAATTATTTTGAAAAGTGTGAATACTGTATATTTTAAAAGGAAAATCATTAAAAAATATCAGTAAATAAATTTACTCTTTTCCAAATTTTAAAAGAAAATAAAAATTAATAATTCATAAATCAAAATTTTATATTAGATTTTACATATACTGTATAAATTATTTAAAACCAAGAGAATCATTTTTATGTTTTGATTTTTCTTTTATAGAAATTATCGATTAAATCGTGTAAAAATACCTTTTGTATATTATTTATTTTACAAAATTATTTCTGATTTAATAAATACGATCATATTCTTGTTTATTTGCATTTTTTTTTTTTAATTATTTTTGTTATTTATTATTAAGGTTAACCAGCTATTGTATTTATCGTATCGAAAATATATATTAATCAGTCCGAACAGGATGTTAAATTAAGATTGGAATAATTAATTATATCCTGTATGAAATATTTCACTAATATATATTATTAAATGGAATAAAAAATATATTTTCTGAATGGATGAGATGAAAAGAAAAAATATATACTCTACAGAATTTTGACGACTGTCCTCTTTAAGAAATTTTTGAAACCCTTCCAGTTTTTAAATCGAAATTTATTACACGCATTTTTAAAAAAATTTTAAAAATTATAGGTCTCGAAATAAAAATAAAATAGCTCATTAAGGTCGTAACTTCGATATCAATTAAATCAAATGAATCAACAGTTTGTGAAGCTAAATTAGGATAAAGTATATGAAAATAAAAATTGGCATAGTGCTATTTATTTTATAATTTCGCCATTTTTCTGCAAAATTAATTATTCGCAATTACAATCATCTATTTATCGAATGAATGGAAATAAAAATTCAATCAACAATACCCCAAGATGGCGCCTCGAATAACCACTTACCTCCAAATCGTTGTATTTCGACGTTGTTCGTTCCTGTAGACTTGTAAGACATTTTATTTCTTATAATCTAGCATTCAGATATAACCTGAAATGGCATACAACTAAGCAAACCCTTCCAACCGTTCGAACACAGAGAGCGTCACTAACAACGGCCTTCACGTCCACTGGAATACTTCCTTTAATATCGCGACTGGGGAATCGTAACGGCTGGTTGTCTAGGTGACAACTCCTATCCAATTGGTTGATTGATCGATGACGTCTTCGGTTCTTCGATTGTTTCTCCTATCGAATGAAAAGTTAATAAAAATTAAAGCGTGAAACTTTGTAATATTATCTTATCACTGATATAAAATTAATATTAAATATTTTTCCTATTTATTATAGCATTATTATATTTTAGACGTGACATATCGATAATTTTATCCCGTCATCTAGCGGCAAAATCTAACATTATACCATGAAACGAATTATATTTTTTCGAGAATTTTTTTAACTCCATAAATATACTCATTTATGAATTTAAGACTATAAAATGTGTATTTGAACATAAGAATATAAATTAAAATTATAAACATGTATTTTTAATTCTTATGGTGGTAAAGCCACAAATTACCGCCCGCTTAATTATGTGGATAGAGAGATTAAAATATTTATTCGTTATACCATAAAAAAAATATAGTGTATAATCTAAAAGTTTTTATAAAAGCATTTATCTAATTAATTTAGTTTTATTTAGGCATACTCGAATTATATGGTCAATAATCTCTTATTTACAAAAATACCTCTAATTAGACTCGCTTTTCACCTTAAGTAACTTATCAAACATTTTTAGCACGCGTAATGTTCTCCATAAAAATCATGCTATTTTTTATTACTGAATTCAAATATTAATATTCGAATATCATATATAACAATTAATAATCAAAATTAATGACAGCATTCGAAGAATTTTCTACTCATAACTAGCTAGCATCGTTAATTTTGTTAATTTTTAAAAATTGTAAAAAAGTCACGAATACAATATTTACGTGCAGCATTTATAGCATTTTCCGCAAAAAGTTTAATAATAAGAAAACTACTAGGAAATGTGTATTGGAGTCAAAATTCTCTAAAATGATACACAGAAAGATAAATATTGTATAGACCAGGGGTTGACATCCATAAGTTTTTAATTAATACATACTACATATGGAAAATAGTGACATAGCGGGAAGTACAAGCAGAATATAAATACTGTACAAGTAATTATAATATAGCTTGAAATAGTTCACCTATGACCCCTGAGTCACCGAGTGACTCGCCAAAGAATTTGATTGTAAATGAGATTTGCACTCATTACTTTAAAAATGAATCTTGAAGAAAAATTCTTAACACATAACTGATAGATTACACTGGCGAAGTGACAATACAACCAAACCTATAATTTAAATGCAGATTTATGGGACATATTTTGGTCTACTGCGCATACTAATCGATATACTAATAGGCTATCTGACTCCCGGTAAAAAAAGGTTGCCGACCATTGGTATAGACCGTTCGAAACTCAAATATGCAATATTAACCTGATAAAAACCATTAAACAAACTTACAAATAACGACTACTAGACGAAAATTATAATTAAATTATCTATTTATCAAAAACAATTATATTTGAATGCTAGGTTGGCTACAAGCGGAATAAACAAAATTGCTATGCGCGCAAATATATAACGTATAATAGCGAATGTTTTTGAACTTTTATAAATTCGGATCATTTGATCAAAAAAAATAATTTTCGAGTAGTGCGGTACAGTATTGGGAATTGTCCAAAATACTAAAATGACGAATGTCTGTTGTATATAGTAGAAAACATTTGATGTCACATTTGGCGTCAGTTTCGGTCCTTGGCCCAAAACGAGTTACAAATGTAAAGAATTCTTCACATCCACTGCGTTTTTTTTTTTTTAAAAAGAGAGAGAAATTTTAATTAATATTGTAGCTGTCCAGATTTAGAAAATTTCCATATTTGATTAATATTTTTTGAGGGGGAATTGTTAAAGAAGGGTTAAAATTATATAGATATACACCAGTCGAATATGAATATAAACGTTGATTAATTAATAAGCTTATGCTTGAACATATACTCTAAAAAGCAATTTGCTAAACATAATTAATAAAAATGAATTATTAAAGTCAATGATCAAAATGTTATTTAATTAGCGCACTCTAGGTTAATGAATAATAATTATTTAATCTAATTTATTAATTTAGTGTGGTTGATAATTGGAAAACAAACATGTGGATGAAAACGAATTATTTATACGGTACTGTGGTGTACAGTATCCTCTTTTATGCTATTCTTTCTACAGTTGTGAATTTGGTAAAATTTCAATAGAGTATACAAATTTTGCACGCTATTCCTTCGTCCCATTGCTCCATAAAAGAATAATTATTTGAAAATCGGCATATTATCTGAAAAGAAAGATAAAATTTTATTTCTACGAATTTTTTAGATAACCTGGTCTGAGTTTATCATTGGCTGAAAATTATTATACTGATAAGAAATCATTATTTGATCATTCTGGTTGAAGAGGTTTCAAAGAAACGAAGCGAGCGTATACGAATAAGACGATGAATGATGATTACGAATATCTAGAAAGAAATCGTGAATTACAAGAAATATAAGCAAAAAATCGAAATATCTTTACGCACATTATTATTAAAATTTAATTTTTTTTTTATTTTTACCAAGGAAATTCGTAAGTTAAAAACGATATTAAAAGGGAGTATATTAATATACGCATACGATTAATTATAAAATTATTTAATCTTTTCTAACTAAATTGAGATATGACCACAAATTTGATAATGCTTTATTCCTAAAAATATTAATCGAGATCAAAAATATTACCAAACAACTAGCAATCTCTCGAGTCATACTCTTTATTACTTTAATACGTATACTGCATAAATTAATAAATATGTATACATTTATAAATCTATACTTTTTATATGATCTATCCTAACATATTTAACTTATAAATAAGAATTAAATATAAATAATAAATTGCATTATATAAATCTTATTTTCTATATTATATTTGAATCAATATTCTATCTTAACATATATAATTTGTAAGTAATTTTTATAGGTTAAATATATTTAGATAGAACATAAATTATACAATATATACATATACACAATATAATAATTTATGTTCATACATATAATGTTACATGTATATATAATATATTTTTTATATTTAATTATTTTAGTTTTTTCAAGTGGATGATATAAAAATGGCGGAAGCTATTGTCATTGAACACTATAATAGTATGACGTATGTCATAAATGACAATCGACCAGTGATTATACTGCCACAATGGTTAATATCACCCCACTTATTTTTATTTTTATGTAATGTTTTAAATGTAATCTTCTTAATATTATTCTGTACTAATTTAATAGTTTCAATTTTTTATCTTATTTTTAATTTTATTTTTATTTTTTATTTAATTTAATTTTATTTTACTCGTATATAATTTATTTCAATGTCATTAACACTCTTTTTGTTTTTTGTTTACTAATCTAATTATGTAATCATACCATCTGTTATAATTCAAGTTAATGGTTTAAATTTGAATTTAAATAATATTCTGAACATTGTATTCCAAAAACGATGTATTCTATTATAAAATTTTATGTTGGCTGATGATGACTTAATGAAGTTGAAAGTACTTTCGTAATAAATTATAACTTTTTTCCACTTCGAATAAGGCTGATTTATTGTTATACCATTAATACAAGTGGAAGTTTGTTTATACATTAGCAATCATTTTTTTTGTATTATTCTTGGATCTATATAGAATGGGAATAACATTTGATATTCTAAAATTTCCTGCACTGAACTCCAAGAAATACAGATTATATAAAGAAACCAATTGAAAGTCCAGATTATTGGATAACATGTAGATGTAAGCACTATAAGCAACTGAGAGAACAATGTAAATAATACTTTATTATAACAAATGTTTTTGACTAACTAAAGCCATCAGTTATATATCAACATTATTAATGACAATAATGTTCTAGAACAATAATTGGTTCCAAGAAAGTTTTTTTTTTTTTTTTTAATCAAATTTAATATTCAAATATTATACACTATTACAAGCTATGCATACTTAATTTTAAAATAAACAAGAAAAACCTAATGTAATTTTATTTTAAAATTAAGTATGCATAGCTTGTAATAGCATATGATATTTGAGTTTTAAATTTGATTAAAAAAGAACGTTCTTGGAACCAATTATTGTTCTAGAACGTTATTGTTATTAATAATGTTGATATATAACCTGATGATGGCTTTAGTTAGCCGAAAACATTTGTTATAATAAAGTATTATTTACGTTGTTCTTTCAGCTGCTTATAGTTCTTTCATCTACATGTTATTCAGTATTTGGAGTTTAAGCAGTTAATATTTTGAAAAGTCCAGATTATATAAATTATAAAAGGGCTACTATGTTAATTCATTTTAAGCAATCAAATATTAAAGCCTTTGATTTAGATTTAAATCTTATCTGATTAAGCTACATGAAAATAAGCATTTTTTAAATGTTTTAATAAAATACATGTTCTTTATTAGATATTAGAGAATATGAACATCAATAGCCACAATGCATTGTTGCCATTTTTAACAACCTAATCCAATGCTAGATTGAGTTCATGTTGAAATTTTTTTAAATTTTTAAGAAAAAAATTTACTTTTGGAAAAACTTCATTTATAATTCAAAAATAAAAATATTGTAAAAACACATATAATTGAAGTCCCATGTCCAAATGTCCAAAATGTCACTCTTTTTTTCTGAATTAGTTGCCATTGCTGATACACTGCTAAATGGTGAAAATTCTGTAATACAGAGCATACTTTTTTGTTATTTTATGCCCCTTTCCAATCACTGAGATTACTAAGAGGAGGCCCAGTTCCACCCACAGCTGCACCCACACCCGTGGTGGGGGACTGGATGGTAAAAGGCCAGGATCGTTGTTCCGGGCCCAGTACCCCAAAAAATTTTTCAGGAGATTCCACCCCAGGACTTGAACCTGGGTTCTCCTATGTGGTAAAGTGGTATTACCACCTTACATAAGAGGATCTAAGTTTGAGTCCAATGCATTATCACATGGCCATCCGGCCACCTTACATAGAGCATATTACTACAAACCCTGATCTATTTCAGAACGGTCTGTGGTCATTTCAAAATCATCAGAAGGTATATTGGTTTTGGGGCAGTTGCCCACAATGCATTGTGGTTACCTCATGATGGGCACAAAGTGAAATAATGTTGAGCATTGATATTTGGTCATTTGAAACTGGCCTCAATGCATTGTGGCTGTTTTTTTCGGTCATTGTAAGATTTTGGTGTTTATGTGTAACATATATACAGGGTGCGCCAGCTAAATCCGGAAAAATTTCAAATTGAATTTCCCGCCATATTTGACGTCAGCGCTACAATGCTGCTGACGTTTTAGTAAGCCAGACAGTCGATGCGTTTGAGGATAAGTACAAAATAGCTGATCAGTTAAGATCGAGTGCAGAATGTAATCGGAAAGCAGCGATAATCGAAGGCCTTCCCGCTGGACGTTCACCTTCCGACATAATTCGGTTCTTTAACTATCCAAGATCGACAATTTATGATGTTGCTGCTAGATATGCGGCTTCAGAGAAGTCTGAAGAAGGTTCTGCCAACCCGGCAAGAAAGAGCCATTCCAGGGGAAGATCGTCAAGGACACCGGAAGTTGTCCAAAGAGCTCAAGAGCTCATCTCAGAGGA
>AYEL01066154.1:0-23726 GCA_000484575.1 Olivierus martensii
TTCTGTCACCTCCCTTGTGTTCTATGTTGGTATAGATTTAAAGAAATTAAAGGTATGTGTTAAAAGTTTTGACTTAAATGCAGCTGCCACCACAGTTTTTCATTAATAATATATATTATTATTATTATTATTATTATTTTTGTCTTACATTAATTATAGACATTTTTTATTGCTAGTATCAATTTGTATTCATAAATCATTCATGAAAAAATTCTTAAAATTAGAAAATAAAAAGTTTAAAAACAAAAGGCAGTAATCATTGCAGTAAACTATAAACAATGAAAAAATATGGATGAAAGAAAAACATTCTAACTTCAAGAAACTACAGTTCGAAATAGCAACATAAGCCACTTTGATCATATCAAACTATAGTTCGAAGTGGCAGCATTTGGGTTAAAACTAAAACGAGATAATTGTTATTTTTATTACTGTAAAATAACGTTGATGACCGATCATAAATATGAACTGTGAACACAATAGACTTTTGTATGTACTGCACTGCACTGATATCAAATACACTGAGACACAGTATAAGAGTATCAAAACAAATTCATGCAATTTCAGATTTATGTGAGTATAATTGGATTGAAAAACTGCACCAAAGTGAATCAATAAAAATATATAGAATTCATAAAAACCGTGTTATACCAAAACATCTTTAATGGAGCAGCGTTAAACGGGGTCTTACTGTACATACATAAATTTATATGTTATAATAATTAAATTTTAGGCTGCTTTATTACAAATTAATGAGAAAGAAGCATTATCGCCTCCTCTTCTACAACAAAAAATCAGAGAATTATTAAAAGGAAATCCCGAATTAGCTGAAGCAGTAAGTTATATTTTGAAATATTTAATCCATATTAAAGTTATAATAGGTTATTTTTATTTGTGACAGTATATGAATTTATATAAAGCAAATATTTTAATTTCAAATATATTTTTGCAGTCATATTTGAAACTAAAAAATAAATTGACAAAACTAAATTTAATGATTATTCTATATATGGCTCCAAGAATATAATTTGTAATTTGAATTATCAAATTCTTCAGAATTTATATTAAATTAATAATAATGTGATTATGATTTTGCTTTTAAGTTTATAATACAATTGATCCCTGACTTAAATTATTAATTGATTTGTAAAAACCCTCAAGAAAATCAAAAATTAATTTCCTGCAGAAATCATTGAATATATCGTATTACTTCAAATTTAAGCTGCACTTTTTATTCAGATTTTTAAGACGTAAAATTTGGGTGCGGCTTAAATTCAAAGTGAACATTTTAACATCTTATTTCTCCTGATCTCCTACTCCCCAACATTCAGGTTTTTGCTTTATGCTCTATGCATGTGCATAGTATTACAACCATTGATAACATTTTTTTCATTGGTATCCCATTCATACTTTTCTGATTTAATCCAATTGCTGTTTGATAGTAGCTTATAGAATCACTTCATATCTGGCCATATTTTAATCACAAGAAAAATCACGAATTACTATAATGCTGTTTATAATCACTGATAGAAACAAATTGCCATCTTTTATTAAACAAAAAAACTGTATCCAAGGAAAATTTTCCTAAGGGTGTTGTAATTCAAGCACAAAAGAATGCATGGATGACAACAGAGTTGTTTTAAGATTGATTAGAACATGTTTGGAAGAAGCTACTTTAAAAAAAATGAAAGTGATAGCATATCTGAAGAAGAATCTCAATAAATTAGGTAGCTTATTATGTATATTAGTACCTATTTAAGTAAATAAAAATGTTTATTTTTCAATACCTATTATAAAATCATTTTTATTTTTTCCAATTTTAAAATCCTACTGCACTTAAATTAGAGGGTAGCATAAATTCGAAATAATACGATATTATTAATTGGTTCTAGTTCATTTACTAAACTTTAATCATTATTCTTTAAATCTAATTTTTTCATTATATAAATAAATAGATTATTTTTTATTGTAATTCCAATATGAAATTTTAATTCAAATATTGATAATTCTGGTAATGTGAGAAGCAGGTAATGATATTTTATTGAATTATATTTTTATATTCAAGTAGAATTTCTCTGAGAAGTTTCCTAAATTAGAATGTAAATACTTTCGGAATCTGTTTTTCCTTTCAGTAGTAATAAAGAAAGGAAAAATTCTTCAAATATTTCAAAGAAGGAAAACTCTCGTTTTCAAGATGATAAAGGAAAAATTTTTTCCTTTCATCATTGCTAATGAAAAAGAGCAGAGTAAATCATCAAAGTAATTTACTCAATACTAGTAACCCATTGCAGCTATGCCAGCAATAAAAGAATATGTCACTGATTGTTGAATGATTTTATAATTTAATGATTTCAAAATTTAATGTAATTATTCGGCTTTCTACACTTTTAAACCACACCACTATTGAGCAGACCAAAAATTAGCTTAATACTGAAAATAAACTTTATTGAGGAACGTTTTCAGCGATTTCTATGCCTTCATCAGCTGATACATATAACTGTTTTCTATATATTCTCAAATATATAGAAAACAGTTATATGTATCAGCTGATGAAAGCATAGAAATCACCGAAATCGTTCCTCAATAAAGTTTATTTTCAGTATTAAGCTAATTTTTGGTCTGCTCAATAGTGCTGTGGTTTAAAAGTGTAGAAAGTATATAACTTGTCAGAGCAGTTGAGGCAAAAAATTTGGTAATTATTAGGCAAAATTTCTTTATTATTAACAAAGTTTGTCTTATTAAGAATATATTTCTGTATAAAATTTAATTACAGAATTTTCAGAATAACTTGAAAGAAGAAATTACAAATTATCTGAAGCATTTGCTGATGATGATGCATGAGAAAACACATTTTTCTAAATAAATTCCAATTGAATTCAAATATTCATATTTAATCTTAATTATGATGATTCCATATGCTAATTTCACTGGGAACTTCTTTGCCATTCAAATGGAAAATCATGATCACTTGAATTAAAAGTCATTCTGGGAATTAAAGCATATTTGCCAACTTGACACATTGATTGGTCTCCTCTCAATCATTTCTCAACAATGCATTTAGCATTGTTGGATAATCAGTCTGCTGTTGCCTTATTTTTTCTCAACATTAGAATTATTCAGCATTTTTTATCCAATTAATTAGGAGTATAGTAAGTTTCTATTGAATTTAATTAAATAAACCTCTGGGAATAAAGCTTTTTATCAGGGGTGATGAAAGACGTGGCAGGCCTGTGGAATTTATTAACCCGTTTTGGAATTTTAGTTAATTAGTATGTAAAAAACAAATTGTGAGATGATGTCCAGGCCCCTGTGAATCCTGGACCCAGAAAATTTTATCCCATCATTCCCTTCCTCTCGTTTGCCCTATTTTTTGCTGCTAGTTTGAAAGTGTATCTGCCTTGAGGCATTCTTAATTTTTCTTGACGTCATTAGACATTCCATCTACTGGCAAATGACCATACAGCTTAGAAACAAAAAATTCAGTTGTTTTCTTTCATGAAAGTATAATGTGACAACATGGCAGATCTAAAGCCATTCAAATATGTTACTATAGGTATAATTGTAATGACTGTAAAGCCTGCAAATACCAAAGGAAAATGACAACCTATAAGTCAAAGCTCATAAAAGAATCAGAGATGAAATAGGTACCTTTTTGGAAATATCTATACGTTTTTATACGAATCTTTAACACAATGGAACCAATGACTCCGCTATTTAATTAAGTTAACAATTCATCTTAGCGATAGGTAAGATGAATTGTTAACTTTAGTAAATAGTCATTATTATAGCAATCTATCTTGAATATATCACCGATTTGACTTCTTTTTTTCTTTTTATGATCATTTACTTATAGATTGATCTCTTTCGTTTGATGCTACTCTTATTGGATTTTATAAAAATAAAATTATACAATTGCACGGCTTGAAATCATCTTGCACACAGGTTATTTTGTGTATTTTTTATATCTATTACTCTTTTTTTGTTGTTTTATTATTACTCTTTAATCTAACCTATGATCAATCCACACATGTTTATTTTATTTGTTGTTCATACAAATGATCGTTGGCTATACTCTCTATCACAAACAAATGTTTTCACCAATACAACTGCCTAATTTTGACATGTGGCTATAGACTGACAAACACCTTGACCAATTGAGAAATCTCATAGAAAAATTTAAGGATGAACGTATTTTAATATTTCGATAACAAGCATGAGCTATCAATCAATACGAATGGATGAGGGAAACGTCTGTAATTAGACTGATTGACAATCAACTACTCACTCATCTTCACTGAATTTCCCTAAAATCATTTGATAAAACTATTCAGATTAGAAAGGAAATATTCAGTTTTATTTTTACATGCAAGGAACATTTTCACATCACAAACATTGCTAATAAAAATATTACAAATATATTAAAATGGAAGATGTTTGTAAAATTTATTCATGTTTGTGTTATGTTAATTAGCTGCACTCGCACATTTACATACTTATACGTAACAAGTTCAAAATTATTAGTTTACAGAGTATTTCATTCATGTCACCATCTTTACAATTCAATTATATATCGAACAAAACACCGATATGGATCATTCTTATTTTCACATATCAGTTTCAGTGGTAAAATTTATGTAGATAAGATGACATCATTAACCGGGATAGCTCTTCCAGATACGGGTTCCGACTCCGTATCACATGATTGCCAACTACGACGGAGAAGGTGGAAGTAAGTTAACTGTTAAACTAAAATATAATACGTTAGCATATAGGAAAATAACGATAAATAAATAATAGAGTGAAGAATAAAATAAAAATAGGATAGGTCAAAGTTAACTTCCTCACAATACTATTAATTATAACTAAGCCTAACAGTTAGCGACTCTGCAAATTCCAAAGTTCTGCTTGAGCTCAGGTCTTTTTCCTAAGTTCTAACTTAAATCTAATTAATTACAAAAACAATCTAACAATGACGTAACGTCTAACTGACGAAACGAAACCGGAACTTACAACTACAAGTACCGATTAAGTGTTAGAACTAGAATGAACAGAACGATGTTAGAAACTTATGCTAATAAATTGAAGAAAATCTCAAACAAGTTAGATAATAAAAAATATAAATTTATTAGACTCCAAACACTTACAAAATTGTTAATAAATGCTTTATTGAAATGATAATAAAGCAATAATCAAATAAACAACAAAACTTGTTTAAATCCAATTCAAATATCAACAATCAATTATCCACAAAAGGAAAGAACTTTAAATACTACTTAAATCTACTACCTCCACCTCCGATACAAACTTCAAACAATCATCGATCTTTACAAGAAACTCAGATGTCACTTTTGCCAATTTTACGTCAAGACAACACCTCTCATTATCAAGCAACACCTCAAAAAACTTCTCGATTGCGTCGATCTTTTATACAGGTGACTTACAATCCTGCACTTCGCTCATTTGCATACTTAGACGTAACAAGTTTTAAAGTTGTTAGCTTACAGAGTAATTCATTCATGTCTTCCTCTTTACACTTAATTTATCTACCGAACAATACTTCAATACAGATCATTCTTACATTCGCATATCGGACCAGTGGTAATATTATTTATATAAGATGACGTCATTAACCAGGATAGCTCTTCCGGAGGACGGGTTTCGATTCCGTATCACATGCTTGCTAACAATGGAGGCCGAGAACGTGGGAAGTAAGTTAACTTTTAAACTAAAATATAATACGTTAGAAACAATTACGCGGTTGTCCCAATTAACCGGTATCCCAATTAAGCGGAATCCACTATATATATATATGGATATTTTTCGCCTAAGGAATCCATCGAAATGTTAAAGGAACTTGTAATTCAGCTTAAAAACTCTATCAAGCAACAACAGATATTCATTTAAACTGGCCACGAAATAATTATTCTTTGAAACGAACTAAAATTTATGTTTTAGTAAATAAGGGTTTTTTATTTGATCGTAGTTTCAAAAATGTTACGCTTGGTAGCTTGGTAATTTAAAAGCCTATCGTTAGTCGTGTTCACTAATGCGCCGCTGCCATTTATTTTTCAGTTTTGTAACTTTTAAGCGCCAAACTAAAGGTGGGGCCAAAGACACGAGCCAAAGGACATCTGTGTGTTTTGCCATTTAAAGCTTAAAATTTGTATTTTATCAAATGTTATTTATAGAAAAGCTTATATTTATATTATAGATGGCATTCTATTACTTGTATGGCGTATTATTTACTGGCCTTCTCTATATTAATTACACTTTTACAAATATGATTCTTAATGGTAAAAGAAATTCATATCGATGATAATTAATTGGAAGAAAACGTGATATTCGCTGTGAAAGCTTTTAAAATTGACTGAATGCTATTATATTAATAACTTCAGCTAAAACATATTATTCTAACTAACTCATTAAGAAGATGAGTGTGATCCAATGTATAGATTTCCAAGTTCGATCAAAACAACATTTTTTAAAATAGAGAAAGTTGAAAGTTAACAAAGTTAATGTAACTAGTAGGACCCAAGTAGCATAAATTGTTATAACAAATTTGATACCTCTAATCCAATTAGCATCAATTTCTGTTGTAACTTCTTCAAACTTCAATATAGTAATCATTGGCCAGGCATACAGAGTGTTATATAAAGATAGTGTAAATTACATGCCAGGCCTCTATTACTAGAAAAGACATCATGTATAGAAAATGGAAATGACCCATATTTTGTTGGCTACTATTCTCTCGGTGATACTAGTGATTAAAGGAAACAGATGTCCATTTTTCCCTACTGCTCTGTCCGTTTGCCCCTACCTACAGTGTGAGGCCAACGGACAGCGTGCATTTTTTGTTAATATAAATTATTACAAAATTTTAGCGCTACTTAAGAAAAGTAAATGTTAAATGCTTCGATAGCTTACACCTTACCGAATATAATAATAAATATTGTAATCTGTTTTAACAAAGCACCTTCGAAATATCCTAAAATATATCACTAGCGTGTCCGTTTGCCCCACAGTTATCTTATATATTATAAATCTAAAATGTTACGGTGCGCGCGTTCACACTAGAACAACTGAATTGATTTTTATAAGATAACTTTTGTTTGTTGGAAGATTTACGCAGGAAGGTTTAAGAGAGGAATTGATTATTAGAAATTGATTTTATATATTGTAATTGGCGTAAATTATTTCATATAAAATCCAAGATGGAAGATTAACGCTATTTGATCCACCTCATTACAGTGATCATGTGACACGTTAGCTGGCCGATATCATTGGATTACCATGATGGTGTTTTTGGTAACTGAGCAGTTTCATTGGAGCATAATGGCCAGGTGATTGTTGCACGTGACCCCAATGAGCGTGCTCAGTTACTAAATTAATGAAGGATATCGAGTACTGTGTTGTATTATATCGTTAAATTATTGAATTTCAGATTTCATATTAAAAGGATTTTAAATTTTTTTCTAATCTTTCTCTAATTTTCTATTGATTATAGCTTACATTTCCTTTATTTAGCCGTAATATGCTTAAGTTAAACTTTGATTAGGCTTAGTGACCACTATCTGAAATTAAATTTTAAGAAATAATTGAATCTAGTAAAGCTTTTATATAGTTTCTACCATTTAGGATAGGGGTGGCCAACCTGTGGCACATTGCATGATTAAAAGTGGTGCACTGAACCCCAGAGAAAAAATTAAAATTTTCTTATATAATTTACCTATATATTATATATCTGAAATGCCTGAGTACGTGTGTGTGCTTATAAGTTGAGAACAGCTGAATGGATTTTTATGAAACAACTTTTGCTTGTTAGGGGATTTATGCAGGAAGGTTTAAAGACAGATATTGATTATTAGAAATTGATTTTATATATTGTAATTTACTTAAATTACTTGATATCAAATACAAGGTGGAAGATTAATGTTATTTCAGCAACCTCATTGGATTACTTTATTTTTTTGCATTTTTGCACCCCCTTTCCAATCAGGGAGATTACTAAGGGGCAGGGCCAGTTCCAACCACAGGCTGCACTCACACCCGTGGAGGGGTGAGTGCAGCCCCGGATAGTGAAGAACAGGGATCACTGGGCTGGGCTCAGAATCCTAAAAAACTTTTCAGATTCCGGACCTGGGACATGAACTTGGGTCCTCCTGTGTGGTACGCCAATACATTGCCACTTGGCCATCATTGGATTACTATGATCATGTCTTTGGTAATTGAGCAGTCTCATTGGATATATTGGCCACATGATTGTTGCATGTGACTCCAATGAGTCTGCTCAGTTTCTAAATTAATGGCAGTTATTGAGTACTGTGTTGTATATTATTTTGTTAAACTATTGAATTTCAAATTTCATATTAAAAGGTTTTTAAATTTTTTTTAATCTTTCTCTAATTTTCTATCATGCTTTATCTGGAATGCTATTAGAGATATTTAATCTATGTATATATCTATATCTATACATATAAATCTAACTATTGAATATATTCATATTGCCATATTTTAAAAGGGCTGAAAAAGGGTATAAGTTTGTATGCACATCTTAAATAAAAATGAAAAAATTGATGCATGAACTATAAAAGATTGTCCACTTCTGAGCTAAACGCTGCCTCGTTATGGGGTTGTCTCTGGCATCTAATCCCAATTCGTGGATTTCCATATTGGAAAAAAATCTCTTAGATAATTTCACTTTTACTGATTATGATAATATAGGTGTAGACTGAAATTTGTATGGTATATCTTAACTAAAAAATAAAAAAAACTGACACATGAACTATAAAAGACTGTCCACCCCTGATTTAGGAGATTACTTGACATAAGCACAAATATACATACAATATAAAATACAATATATATAAATTTTATTTAGCCATTATAAACAAACAGTTACATTTAATTTTTGTTTTCTCGTTGTTTTAACTATAATAAATGAAAATAATGTTTTTTGTTTTATTATATTAGTTTAATTGATATCATTGTCGTCATCTATTTGAAAACATAATTTTTTTTAATAATTAGTAAAAATGTTTGTATTGTAATTTTATGTAGTATTTTATAATCAATCCTTTGTTGAGAATGAAAGCCTATTAAAACAAATTTATTCAGTAGAGAGAAGCTTCTTAAAAAATTATAGCTTAGGGCCATCCCCACTTTAAATCTGGACCTGAGTTTGATATTGGAAAAATAATGGGCACAATTAAGTATTTAATAATCTGCCAGATATGGATTTTCTAATATAGAAAAACAAACAAGAATCAAAATTCTAATACAAAATGTCCATGATTAATAATTTGCAGAATCATTAGTTATAACTATCAATAATAAATAAACAGTTAACTAATTAATATAGTGTTCCCAGTTATAGCATGGGTATGCAGGACAGAGAACCAACCAGTGTTAAGATAACTGTACTATAACCAATGGCTACAATTATTTTCTAATTCAATGATTCTCTAATAGTCTAAAAACTTTTACTTTTATACTATTGTGCATGATAAACATAGCTGTCCATTTAGTATTTTTAATAATCAAAAAGAAATCAACATGAAATGGTGTGAATAGCTACTAAGAATCTTTACACGATTCAATTATCTGCTTAAACTCTTCAACTAACTTAATCAAACACAAGCACTAATCACAGTTGAGAAAAGTTGATAAAACATGAAATAAAATAACATCAAGCTGCTCTTTAAGGTTAAACAATAATAAACGAATTTAACAGCACTTTTGATGTATATATATTATATATACTATGATCGAGTGGATTTTCCTCTATCGTATTATAGCATTATAGTCTAATTTGTAATGCAGAATATATTGGTTTATTATTATTATTGAATTCGAAAACAGTCAATAAAAACCGTTGATAATAGAATCGCTTACGTACGCATTGACACCGATATTTCTTTTATCACGACGGACATCTTTGCCCATCATTCAGTAATGAAGATGAGCAAAGACGACGTGTAAAAGAATCAATAAATGGAGAATATCTTCGATAAACATTCTAAACAGACGTATTTTTGAAGAGCTAAAATGGGCCATTTTGGCAGAATTTCGATAACTCAGAAATAATTTTCAAGGACAGATTTTGTAGAATATTGACATTGCAACTGTTCTGCATAGGCGCAAAAAATGCTTAAAGCATATTTTTGAAAACAGCGTGAAAACTCTTTAAAATAATATTCTACTTAGTGTTACGCGAATCTCGAGATCAAATGTGTTTTCCCATATTTGACGTTGAGTCTTCTACACATATGACCTTGAGAAGTATGCATTGCGTCCAGCAAGAATCGCAATGGAATCGAATCGAAACCGGAAGAGCATCTTGTTTAATTGAATTTTCAAATTAGTATTAAAAGAAAATGATAAATAAAATTTTATTAGATATACAAGTTACTTGTATCATATTTACAAAAATAAGAGGAAAATAAATTGTGTTCTTTAACACTGACACTCATATCGTTATCATAAAGAAATTTAAATTCTTTCTTAATCCAGGAAAGAAAAAAGTCCGATAGGCCCGAAATTACATTAATAATAATAATAATATAGGAAAATCGAACGGCTCTACAGTAGAATGAAATTCATACCTGAATTCCGTCACAGAGAGAGAGAAGGTTCCGAAGTTACATCGTAGGATGGGCAGGTGATGGTGATATTGCCACTGTCGACACCAGAGTACAAATACAAGAACAATATTATACAATACAATCTATACAACAACCAATATAGGATCTCCGATAGGTTCTTTTAAGGTGCTTCAGGAATTAGGATTTCTGAAGGTTCTTCAAATGATGATTGTGATTAATTTGACGATTGGAATGAATGAAAAAGCGAGGATCCTTCCTTTCTCTCCATCATTAGGTCCCGGTCAATAACAGAGAGCAATTCAGAGATTCTGCTAGGGGTCATGGGATCGAATTGCAATTTGTACAAATTTTAATGGGTTTACCTTAAATTTCTCTCTCTTTTGTAATAAAATCTTCCATTAGTTACCATCTTTTGGTACTGGCGATAGACCCAATTGCAAATAAAATTCACTATTGTTCCTCATCCAATCATCGAATAACTTCCCCGACGATTTACAACCTAGACCTATCGGAAAACTGATTTGTTTACATCGGTTAAGTTACGTAACTTAACCGATTATATAAAATTATAACAACAAACTAAATTATTCAACATCAAAGTTTTCCCAATTACTTCAAAAAAAATAAAAGATAACATAAATGATGCGCTTTTTTCTAGAATCTTACAGTATTTTAGAATAACAGTTAACACGTACGAGCCATTAAGAGGGCGGACGAAAAAACCATCACATGGTAAGAATATGCCCATGTTGATATTAGAAAATATTCTGTATTATAATTACAATTATTTTTTTTCATTTTTTAAACGAAAAATGATACATAACGGCAAATACATATTCTAATCCGCATTTGATATTGTAGAAATCACTTTTACATTAAAATTTTTGAATAACAATATATTGTACATAATACGATTGATTTGCACTTACCTCATCGAACGTGATATCTTCTTCGGCATTTTCGATGACTTTCGTATAGTGAGAAACTCCTAATGTAAAAAGAAGATATTTCATCAAACTGACCTTTTAAATAAAGATATCGGTAATGCGTATATTAATTAATTTATTACAAGCGCAATGTCAATCGATATTCCTATAACACAAATATACTTGCCTTTAAAATTAAATATTATCGACCCCTTATAATAAAAATATTATTATATTTTCTTAAATTTACCTGTCATCGGTATTTATATTTTAATAATTTTTATCATAAAGATGATATTTAATGACCTGGCTACGTAATAAATGATACACTCGAATATTAATGGAAATGTAAAAATGTGATAAGTTATATTTTCATTTAATTAAATATTTAAAACACGCTCTTACGGCCGATCGAATAACATTTTGAGTTGAATATTTCAATTTCCTAATAAATAAATTTATTCCGAAGATTTAGTAAAATATCGAATATATTGATATTTTATTTGCTCCGCCGAAGTAGCCAACATTTTTATTTAATCTAACCGTTTCTCGAAATTCTTTATTACATTTTCAAATAAATTTACAAATACAGTGGTACCTCGGTATACGTCATTAATCCGTTCCAGATCCTCGTAGTTATGCCAAACAGGACGTATACCAAACGAATTTTTTCCATAAAAAATAAAGGGAAAATGATTAATCCGTTCCCATGAAAAAAAATCCTATTATTATTGGCATATTACACAATGATGGGATTGTACAAAATAATTTAAACACCGATTAATACTAAAATACATAAATATTAAAAGCAATTACAATAGATGAACTAAATGAATGTATAACCTGGCTACCTCGCTGAGAAGATTCGAGTGCCTACTAGGATGGTGCTGAAAGGGGGAGGAGGAGATGTTATTGTTTGGAAAGAGAGTCCGCTTCCAATAAAACTTTAGGAATCTGAAATTTTGATGTTTTTTTCTCTTTCTATTTTCTATCTCTTTTCCCTTTTCGGATCTTGTTGAGGCTCACTAGGTTTGACTTTTATTAAAAATCTGTCCAAAGAACTTAGCTTCCGCCTTTTCCTCGGGATTTTTCAGAAATACGACATTGTCTGGTCATTACAGATAATGCTATTACGACTTGTTATAATTTTTATAAATTTTTCAGAAATACGACATTGTCTGGTCATTACAGATAATGTTATTACGACTTGTTATAATTTTTATATAAAGAATGTTTTTTAAGAGAACACACAACAGACTCATACGAGTTCTAGCGAGCGAGTCGGGGTCGTATTCCGAGAAAGTCGTATACCAAGTTGGACTTATTTCAAAGAGTACCACTGTAGGACTAATTAATTTTTATTTGATTTAAAAATACGTAAAGATCATATTTAAACAATTTAACTAACTTTTAAAAATCCACTTAAAAATTCATATATATATATATATTCCAAAGAGTACCACTGTAGGACTAATTAATTTTTATTTGATTTAAAATACGTAAAGATCATGTTTAAACAATTTAACTAACTTTTAAAAATCCACTTAAAAATTCATATATATATATATAGATAAAGCTACTTATACGGTTAATTAATACACTAATGTCACAGACAGATTTTATTTTAAAAAATTCAAATAAATATAATATCTTTCATAGACGAAATTTTACGAGTTGTCTAAGATTAAAAAAATCTTATAGAATTTTTAAAATTTACAACAACTGTAATTTTGTAACCGGACCATACGAAGAATTCGAAATTAATATAGTTAGACTAAAAGGGAGATTATTTAAAATTTGAATGCTATACGATGTTTTGTTCTTAAGATATTTTCAGACGGTCTGACACCAAACTGACTAATTACTGTATATGATTATTATGTAAATGAATTATATACAAAATCCTTTCAAACGACTATAATATCATTCACAGATGACAATTAGTTTTCGGAAGTATTAGCGTTTTAATATTCGATTCTTTTGTTTGGAATGTCCACCACCAGATAATGATTTTTTGCAGAAAAAGAGCTTCGAAAGCGTGCCTAAATCAGATGACAATTAGTTTTCGGAAGTATTAGCGTTTTAATGTTCGATTCTTTTGTTTCGAATGTCCACCACCAGATAATGATTTTTTGCAGAAAAAGAGCTTCGAAAGCGTGCCTAAATACGATAATAAGCATCAAATGTAAGGTACTAGAACTAATATAGATTAGTATATAAAAGAATATAAAAGTTACACCAAGAATAGAATAATAGCAAAAAGTTACCACGACAATGTGTGTATTTGTTTTAAATTATAAATTAACTTTGATAATTTCAAATAAATGTACGGTAAATCTAATTTAAATATTAGAAATACGTAGTCGTTGTTTTCTGCTTTTAATACTTAAATTTAGAAAAACAATAATTAATTTCAGATTACAGAATATTTAAGTAAGTTTATTCATAAATTATTCACCGAATAATAGCGTAACCTCTTTATTCGTGCGATGTTTGTTTAATTAGTTTCAGTTTTTAAAAAGACGAAAATTTTATTTTATATCCAATTTTTATTTTGTTTTAATTTTATGGTAGAGAACTGCTAACGACACACACAAATATAGGATTCGAGCTACTTATTAAATCAGTAATCGGCTACCGGATCATTGACGAATTTCGCTTTTTATAAATCAACGCCAACACTTTCTTTTAAATCACTGGTCTGTACTGGTATTTCGCTTTTCTCGATACTCTGTGTTTATATCGAGTCGATTTTGTTATTAGCCTATGGGAAGTAACATTAACCTAAGAACAGTCATCGGATCTGTTTGGTTAAACTTCTGCATTAGCGAGATTGATCCGTCTCGACATAAATGCCAAAAGAAAGAATAAAAGTTAAATTAATCCCAAAAGTGATATTCTCGCTTCATCTTAGAAAAACTATAAATCTCCAACCAAATACAATTAGCATAAAATTGCGCAGTAGGGAACTTTATACCGAAACGTTATTAAATTTTTTTCCATCGAAGGATACTTTTCCCATCCAATAACACATAGCCTACTTGGAGGGAACATTTTCGATAATCTATAAGAAAATCACGACTAAAATAAATATTACTTTTTAAAATAACGTATTATTAACAAAGGGAACCGCGTACGCGATAAACAGAAAAGTTTTGTCATCGAGATAAAAAGTAATATAAATATTATTAAAAAATAATAATTTTTATCGAAAACTGAGAAATTAAATACGTTTATTTAAACTTTTACTATTATAAAAGTTTATTTAAACTCGGTTTTGTTTCGTAATAGAAAATATTTTATTCCCGAAAAATATTCCATTGGTTTAGGCTAAATTACTTGCTAGTAGTTTTATATGTCGGCTATTAAATATTAAGTAGTTGTTTTATCTACAAAGTTTTCGTAATTTTTTAAACAAGACATTCGTAAACAGTTAAATGGGTTTCACAAAAACCAGATTCGATATTCTATACGGAATTTAAAATACCGTAAATAGCGTAGGCGATACTTTTATAAATTTTAGTGCCAAAAATTTCGCAATATTTTATTTCTTATAAAAATAATTATTGAATAAATTTGAAAATAAATGTAATTTTCACTAAACTATTTCGTTTATTAAATGATAAATATTTCGCCAATCGATTTAAAATTGAATAAAATATTTTCGACAGACGAATTTAATAGTAAATTAAATATTAACCAAAAATATTCTATAAGATTTTGTGCCGATTCGTAATCTAATATTATAATAGGCTACGTCTGCCAGTGTTGTCGTCGGTATGTCGGTGCGTAATTTAGGCTCGACCAACACCATCTGTTAATAAAATACGGCACTTAAATTATTTAAATATAAAAGTCTAAATTTTATTTATATACTGTTTTTTGTCGTCACACTTTTTCTTATTTTCCAGACGAACTTGTAAGGGATAAAGTCAAAACATAATATTCCCATAATAAAAGACATTATCAGTTTTAAACAAAATATTAAAGTAAAAATTAAATATAAAATTTCTATTAAAGTTTCTTACATATATTTTAATTTGATTGTAGCGCGCAAAGCACTTTTTTATTATTAAATTATGTACAGTATATAAATCAGTTTTTAAAAATTATCAATCAAAATATCACGTACATTTCCTGGTAATCTTAAAAGATTTTATTCCCTTTTAAAGTTCGATAAAACAGAAAAATAATTTATAGTTAAATGTTTTCTTGTCGCTTATATTATCGACAACTCTTTCCACAGTTTGGATATGAAATTCGGTAGAAACGAAACTCGATATTCAGAACCGTATACCGTACTATTAAATTGATACCGCATTTTCCTATATGGTAAATCGATTAGAATAATTTATATTTCCAAAGATAAATAATACTAAATTTAGGTAATTTTCAATAAAAGTTGTACCTTAAAGTAAGCTATATTTTTGGATATTTATAACCATTAATACAAAATATTTAGCGCTAGCTCTTTGTATTAATCGTTTACTTTTATTTTAGTAAATATTACGGGATAGTTATTGGACTAGTAATTTTCATCTTCCTAATCTATAAAAACTGTAAGATAAAGGTGTAACTTTTGAATTACAGCCGCGAAATTCCTTTCTTCGGCAGGCATTAAATTAAATTAATCAAAAATTAATTTCTCACTCGTAGATTTTGTCCGCCTAACGTCAACATTTCATGCTTAGATTATGCGCCGTATTCGCTTCTCCAACGAATCTATTTTGGAACAGATTCCTGAAAATCTATGAAAAATGACAATCTACCATTACTCGGTGCGAGCCTTTAGTTAGTTTTTTCTAAATTGCTGGACAAAAAATAAATAAAAAACCGAAACAATTTCCTAGTTAATAATCAATTTTTTCCACTATTTCATTTTAAAGTGAAAGTATGAAAATTTATGGAAAGCGATAGAGGAAATTACAGAGGGTAATAAAAGTTTTGGTGATGATTCGGACGGATAATAAATCAGGAAAATACCAAATAATGGAACAACTGTGGTAAATCGCTTTCGAAGATAAAAGCTAGAAGCGGACACACGTAGCGCTACTGAAAGCCGCAGTTACATCGGAATAAAATTGCCACTTCCATTCTCTCTACCCAACATAAACATAGATTATCATTATCGATGAGAAACAGAAATTCCTCTTTTCTTTACTTCTGTTCGATAATGAAATTTACTCGCCACTTCTTATTCTATACACTACCATTTTCGATAAAATCAGTGACGCGGATGATATAACTAGTAAAATTTCCACCATACTAATTAAAATAAATAGCTTAAATTTTTAATTTTCTTTTAAACTATTTTTTTATTCTTTAATATATAAAATTAAAAAGTTACGTTTATTTATAATTTAAGTGAATATTTTACCATATTTCTAACATTTTATTATAGGAATGAATTATTCTAGTAATACGCTACAGTTTAAAAACTGAACCGACTGTTTACATCGAAGGCCTGGCTGTAACTAGAGATAAGAAATTCTTTTACTTCTTAAATTAATCGATAAATAAAAGAGCTTTTCTGAAAGTACTTTACAGTAGATTTCTTTTAAAAGGCAAAAGTCGAAAGAAAACAGTTATTTATTTATTAATTTAGCGCGTATTTAATTAAAGTGTTTCGAATTTACTGCTAAAGAACGGTAAAACGTATCTCAACCTTTGAAATTGGTTCATACAATTTGTAACATCTCCCGTTATAAGTGAGTTACCTTAAAATAGATTTTTCCTTATTTCACTCGGCTAAATAATTGGAAATTCTCTACGGACCGAAGGATAAATTGCTAAGAAATACGAGTTTCAGTAAACGACTTTGAATAAATAGATTTTTAATTTAAAATAATAGAAAATTTTTTATTTACACTTACATCGGGATAGTCAAACTTTTACGCTTTAAGGGCGACACGCTACCCAAATTAATGGCAACTGTCTACCAGTTACTAACGTCGTCGTTAGTAATGGAAGGGAGACAGTAAAAATTTAAACCGAATACGTAATAATTCTATTTATACAGTTTGAAATAAATGTGCTCGAGTAATAGCTTAAATATATTTTCATAAATAATGTGTCTAAGCGAAACGTAAAATATGGCGCGAAAAATAGATGAATTTATCCAGCCAATCGAGTCGACATATAAATTTAAACCAGTCCTAATTAATAATTTTCTCGATGATGCCGCTGAAATTTGGCGGCCAGTTTTCTTTTAGCATTTCAAATACTGGTCTGTCGAAGAAGAGTGGTGTCTTAATTAATGGCATTCATCCAAGAGAATACCGGTTGGCGGAGCGTCGAAAAATGAAACTCGATTCTCCACCCACTCGGATATTTTCTTTACAAAAACTTATATCGAACGCGTATTACTATTCTTATGCCAGCAAACGGAATTCAATTTTACACTTTGACGTAGATGGGAAACGCATATTTATATATCTTCACCAAGCTCTTGTTTATTTCTAAATTTTCCAGACTGCATTCGGTTTAGGTTTCGACGAATCATTCGTATTCTGCCTCTAGTACCCGCCTAGTTTATTCCAGTTATACCAGACCAGTGTATAAGCGATTCGTTAGAATACAAAACATTAAAACGACGCGCCATAATAACACTATACTCCATCGGATAGATTATATTGGATAAAATTTATTTCCAACAGTCGTAGGACATTATAAATAGCTGCGCGCTCGTGGTTTTGCTCACTCCACTTTATATACTTATCAGTAGTTATAATTAAATACAGAATAATTTAATACCATACAGTAATATAATCTATAAATATAATTTTTTATTCTTGATTAAAAATGAATTTATTTTTTTCTATTACCATAAAAATATAATAATTAGCCGTGTAATTCATGCAAAAAATAATTTATATATTTTAAAGTAATGATTAACCTAAAATTTCCTGGAAAATTCGGTACAGTATAATTAAAAATTTGTTGTAAATCTAATATAGTACTGTACAGTTCTCGAATGCTGCGAATCAGAAAATTTTCACTGTTGGAGATATTAACCTTTAATTTTTATACGAACATCAATTTACCAAAATATTTAATGTAATTTCTAAGATTTGATTAAGAAAAATCTAATATCAAAATATTATTTTAATCGAAATCTCGACAATTTAATTTTTTTATGTATCTAAATCATGATAGAAGACTCGTTTCAGTTTTTATTTATTTCTACACTCGATAATTATCTCTTACTCCGAAATAAACAACTTTTTGTAAGTTAATAGAAGACGTCTGTGACTATTCAGATCCAAAATAGTCACTACCAGTTACTTTTTTATAGGCTAAGATGTACTTATTAAAATGTCTATTAAGGGAGTACTTTCACCGTCATCAACCGAATCAACTCTAGCCATGAAACTCGTGTAGAAAAATCTGAAATAGTTCCCTATGGTGTGATTTAGTCTGGCAGTATATTATTATGGAAAGAAGTTAGTCAACAGTCTTTAGTTCTAACTAAAAGCACGTTTTACCTTAGTAATAAATGTTATATTTCTTCACTTCAGTATTTTTGTTTTCGTAAAAACTTGGGAAAAAATAAAATAAATTAAATTAAAGTACATTAGCAAATTTTAATTAATCAGATATTTTGTTTTATATACATTCTTTATTTCATTAATAATAATTTAATAGAGTAACGCTGTTTCAATATAAAGCGATTTTTTTCGAATTCAATATATTTTATTGATTCACTTATAAATCCGAAATCGCACAAATTTGTTGCTTCGATATTCCTTTGCCATCTCGCCACGCGTTTGATATCAGTTCGGTGCAGTAGCCTACATACGAAAGTCTACCGCGGTCACAGTTCACATTTATGATCATTCATCGACGTCATTTTACAATTAATGTTTAGCCACTATTACGGAAATTATGGGATCAGTTTATACAAAACGATCCAAATTTTGATACAAGTTCAAAGACGAGACCAAGTGTCGTGTCTTTCTATCGACGATCGCTTACCGAACGAAAAAGGAAAAGGCAATCGATTTTTCGTTAGAGGATTCTTAATGAAAAAACAAAAAGTATCGAATGAGAAAGAACTTTCCTTATCACAAACAAATTATTTACTCGAATATTTTTGATTTTCACCAATCATTTACGAATTCAAATCGATATTAGCGATAAAAATGTCTGTAGTTAATGTAATACAATAGTAATAATTCGTGTTAGAAACTAAAAAAAGGTACGTATATTTTTTATTCACTGTCCCGTTTCACCTATTCCCACTGTTTTCGTGTTAAGATGACCTGGTTTAACGCTGTTTCGTTTAGCGTTGGGTTTTTTTGGAACGTATCCCCCGCGTTAAACGGGGTCTTACTCTGTAATTTTATTTATAAAATTATTTAAAAAACGATTCGAATTTATAGGGTCGTGTTTTTAGTTTGTTACACATTTAAACTTTTGATTCAGCAATTAATTTTTATTAATTAAACATTTAGTTTGGTGATAATTTTAAGTTTAATAAAAGCGCGTTTCAGAAGTTAGAATAATTTTAATAATTACTGGACTAAAAATAAAATATTTCTAACAGTACTCGTTATACTTCTTCATAAAGCTGGGTTTAGAAACATTCTGTTAACTGGCGCTACGCATAAATTAACATAATGCATTATATATTTTTGGAAACGTAACGACTTTAATCCATAAACATAGACTTTATTTGATTGCAGGTTTTTGAAAATTCGTGTCCCGATTTACAATAAACTTCTTTTTTTATGTTTGTTTTTCTATTATCTTTAACTGTTGATGGAGAAAATTCTAATTTATTATTATTATTTTTTATTTTGAAAAGCGTAGCGCCAGAATAATAATGTGATTAAATCACGAATAGTTTCTTTCTTTCTTTTTTAGAACCGCTTACAATCGCGAAAAAATTCTAACAGTTTTGTCGAATGATTTTTTTATATATTACAAATGAAGTGAAAAGTATTTCCTCTCTATTTCTATGTAATGATAGTTACACGCTTACCAGTGTATTACAATATCACAGGTCTACAATAAATTTTAATATTCTGGAAAAGTTAAATAAAAAATAGTAAAATTTTATTATATAAATAAATAAAATATTTTTAATGCATTAATCTATCGATATTAACAATATATAACTGACTGACTATATTTTCGTCTTCAAAAATTTTAAATAGCGTGTGGTTTCCTAAATCTTATTGTAAGGCTAACTAATGACTCGATTTCTGTATAGCGATTATTTTATCACAGATTTATTTCGAAAGCATTTCACACTAAGAATCTTTAGAAATTGATGGATGGAAGTGTCCATCGATGGTTTTTTCGAAGCTGATTTATTTCCAGTTTTGACATTGAAAGAAAAAAATATCTATTCTAGAATGGGATCGGTTTTGATCTACGTTAGAAATGATCTTATAAAATTAATTTTTATATTCTCGGACCAAAACGTAAGTACGAAAAAATAACCTTTGTAATACGATTACGCTGTATTGATGGAAGTTTTTGAAGTACTCGTAATATAAAAGTTTCGAACTTTGGGTGGAAAACCGTGGCTATTCGCTAGAGATTTATAGTCCTGCGGATAAAAATAGTGATCGAGCCACACAATCTACTACAGCCGTTTAATTTAAGTAGATATATTGTCTACACCTTCTCTCTTAAAAACCTTTCCAACACATTTCGATGTAGAATACGTTTCATTAACTATTGCCTTCGATCGAAACATTTTCTTTCTTCCATCTTTTTCCTATTTTTTATGTAAATTAATTTTAATGCGAAAATCATTTTAACGTTAATAATCATTATACAATATAATAATGTATAAAATAAATAAACAGGAACTTCCAATTTTATTAGTAGGCTAATCTGAATAACCGTTTCGACTTTCTCAACGTTGGCCACCGATTTAATCGATAAAATGCATTTTTTTCTTTGTTTACCAGTAAAGATTAAAGAATGTATTAATGCCTGAAATTTTTAACCAAGCTCAAATTTTGGCTAAAATTTTTTCTAATAATCTTTTTTTTTTACCAATGAAAGTAAATGTGATTCCTAAAAAGCCTAAGCGAAAAACTAATCGCTCTTCTTTCATTTCAGCAAATTCAGTTTCTCTAAAAACAGTATTCTGACATTAAAGTAAACTGAAAGTATTTATTTAGTCACTTGTTGCGAAGCTATTAAAGAATTGTTTGCAGAAATTTTGCTCCCAACACGACAATATACTTGATCTTTTCTGAAGGACTCTGTTTTATATCTTCGATGGCCATATTACGTTATAATTAAACATACTGTATTTATTTATCATTTTCTTTATAATATATTTTGATAGCGCTTATTTTTTCTTACAATAAAAAATTACAGTAAGCTGTTAATATAAAAAAATCATTACAGTGATACCTCGGTTCACGAACACAATCCGTTCCTTGACCCTGTTCGTGATCCGAAAAGTTCGTAATCCGAATCAATTTTTCCACTGAAATTAATGTAAATCCAAATAATACGTTTTTTGTCCTAGAAAAAAATTTTAACATGTTATGGCTTTATGTGTGGAAATAATACAGAAAGGAAATAAATATAACAGTAATATTAGAAGAAAGCGTGTTTAACACCACCTTCACTAACACTTTTAACTTTTTTGGGAGCCATAATAAGGGATAAATTTAATTAAATAAACAAAAAACTAAAATATCAACACTTGTTGGAACTCTACTGTACCCATGTGAGCTGGGCGAACTGGATTGCTGCTGAGGGCGAGGCTGTGCGCAGGGTTTTGTGCGCCGCGAGTCACATGCGCTCCATGCACTCCGTGCGTGTGTGTTCGTAAACCGAAGCATCGTTCGTAAAGCGAAGCAAAATTTGTTCGAAAATGGTGTTCGTAGACCGATTTGTTCGTGAACCGAGACGTTCGTGATCCGAGGTACCACTGTAATTCTTTTCTATTTTAAAAATAATAAAAAGAAACTGATATTAAAATAACGATATAAATGTTAATATTTGATGAAATTTAAAAATATATTTTTATCCTATCTGATTTTAATTAAATAGATGTTACAATTGAAATTAAGACGATTTCTTAGAAATTTCATTCCCATTTTATATAATCTACACGCTAAATTTTCATACGCAAATAACATGAATGCGGTTTATAATAAGAATAGGCATTTTAAATTTTATAAAGATTTTAAACTTAAAATTGAACTACCCTACAAATCATTCTTTTTTGACAATTTTCGGTTTCTAAGAATTTTATATTTTAGAATAATAAAAAGGAAAATGCATAAAAACGGAACGAATCTTGATTTCACCAGGATTATAACATCTACTTCCAAAGCGGTATAGAATTTTGTGTTTTTTTATCACATTTTTTTATTAAAATATTTTTAAGGAAGAAAATGAACAGCGTGTTTACATTACGCATTAAAAGTTAAATCCTAACAATTTTAAAGCTAAAATATTTTTTCTTTTCTGTTTTTACTAAATTTATTTTCTCTTTTTTATTTTATATAATTAATTAAAAAAGTAAAAAAAAATATATGCAACAATTTCATTTTGTTGTGTATAAAATTATAATATTCTATCCCTCTTTCTTTTTCATTATGTACCAGAAGTAATTTCCATTTTTATAACTATTTTAATCGTTTATTTCGATAATGAATTTGCATCATATATTTTCATTTAATACCACATAAATGGAACGAACCAATTCTTTGCATTCCAATATCCTAATTGCAAATGTTTGCACGTTCGACGAGCCGGTAATGTTTATCAACGGACTAGAACTATTATTTTCTTTTTCGTTGTTGATTTACTTATTTTTCGAATTGAAATTCGAGAGCTGTTCAAACTCTAAATTGCTTTCAAACTAATGCGTTTTCGATAAGTAAAAATGAACCTGACAGTTCCCTTTTATTAAAAAATGATAAAATTTAAAATTGTCACGTTCACGGATTATTATGAAATTTAAGGGAAAATATGAAATTTTGATATAAACTCATAGGTTTACCTTTCATAATTGTCGGAAGTGCAACGAAATGATCTCAGAAAACATAATTTCTTTTGAAAGATTTTCGATAAAGATTATACTTCTGATTATAAATTACTAAGACAAAGATAGTGTTTTTCTAATGATCTAACAACGGACTAAACTTTATTCTCTATAAGACTAAATAAATGGAACAATAAGAGTATTTATTAGCTACACATATATTTTTTAATTATATAT
>AYEL01066157.1:0-46932 GCA_000484575.1 Olivierus martensii
AGGATCGAGGCAGTAATTGAGGCAGAAGGGAATTACATCGAGTAATTTTAATCTAAAGGGATCCAAAATTAATGTGCAAATGATAATTTTGATAATTTTATTCTTTTTGTTAAATAAAATTTTGTTTAATTAAATTGTTTATTTTGTCCGGAGTTAGCTGGCGCATCCTGTATAATGTCCTAGTAAACTTAATAGCAAGAAATCCATAAATTTTAGGAATTTTTGATCTTCAAACTTACAACAATAAGGTTCAAAATTTTTGAAATTGAACTCTGTCATAAAGTCAAGAACTACTTGTATAATACTTTTTCCAGAAAATGTTTAGAGAAAATATGTTACTTTATTGTAACATATTTTCTCTAAACATTTTCTGGAAAAAGTATTATACAAGTAGTTCTTGACTTTATGACAGAGTTCAATTTCAAAAATTTTGAACCTTATTGTTGTAAGTTTGAAGATCAAAAATTCCTAAAATTTATGGATTTCTTGGATCCCTAAAGTCTGTTATTTCAAATTTTTACAAGTAAAAGTTTTAAAGTTCTTAACTGTAATATATTAGGATTTTCTAGAAAAAATTAAAAATTATAGTGTTGTGTGTGTAAAAACCCAAATTTATGTTATAACTCAGTATTTATTATTGTTGTTAGTAATAATTGTCATACTGCTTCACATTTAGTCAGCTAAAGTGAAGCAGTATGATATAACTATAACAGAATCACGAAATGGAATTCGTGATTCCGTTATAGTTAGAATGTCACTTGAGAATGGTGTCAAACCGAAAACGTTTGCAAAGTTATGAAAATAAAAATTTTTCTCTACTGCAAAAAAGTGCTGAACTTATGTTTAATTGAAATAAGAGTTTAAGCAGTTTATATAGGAAATCCTTGAACGTATATTAATATTTTGATAATTAAAAATACATTTTTTTTTCATCTTACAAATCAGTAAAAATCTCTCAATTTATAGCATCGGTACACAAAATGCTATGATTGATATATTTTCTCAATGCTATTTTAAAGAAAAATTATATTAAATAAATTATAAATGATATTTATCATCATTTATATAAAAAAAAATCTAAATTTTGATATATATTTCAAATGGCAATCAAAGATTCATTGTTGAGCTACAATGCCAATTATTAATTAATGGCACTGATTTCTATAGGAAAAGGAATTTTGACTTATACAATTTTGAGATAATTGAAAATTTTTTGAAAACAATTAATAAGGCAGATTTGGCAACAAATATATTTTCCATTTTTTAATGTTTTTATTCAAACAAATACAAAAATTTAATTAATGAATTACTAGATATATTTTAGATTGTTTTTAAATTTGCAGTAATTTAATTTAAACAAACCTGATTAATTTGTAATTGTGTATCTTGTAAAGATTTTGAATAATTATCTAAACTATTTTTGCTACTATTTATTTGTTGTTCAAGTCTCGTTTCTTCTTGTCTTAAATCTGTTAGTTCTTGTCTCTTTGTATTTAATTCTGCTTCTTGATTCTAAATAAATTATACAAAAGTTTAAAAACTTTTCAGATATATTAAGTTTACATAAAATACTTAAGAAAAATACTTACTTCTAATGTATTCTGTTGCTCTTCTAACTGTTTTTTCATATTTTCTACCTAAATAATTAAATATTTTATTCCATATTCTTATGAAACTTTTTTGTAAGTTTTTTTATTATTGAAATAAAAAGGAAGAAATGTAAAATAATATAAGGAAAAAATAATTTAGCATGCAAACTTAATTAACTACCTGTCTTATTTCTTCCTCAAGTCTTTCTTTCATTTCAGATAAACTTTTTTCTAAGGAATTTTTCTACAAACAAGCATAAAAAAAGCCAAATTTACCTAAACACTACATTAAACATAAAGATAAATAAAACTTTAGAAACTAAAAAATAAATTTAAAATAAGAGCTATCAGACCCTCATTCAAATAAATCAAAATCATGCAATCTAAAAAGAAAAAATTACAGTAAAATCAAAACTAAATAAAATATATATAATATGTCAGTCATTAGAATTATTTCTTCCATCATAATAGTGATATCTCTTTCCATTTTAAATTAAATCAAAAAATTCATAGAAACCTTGGTTAATAGAAATGTATTTTTATTAATACTAGAAATGTGCAAATATTAAATTTTCAAATAGAGTTGAGCTTAAGTCAAACTTTGAGAAAAAAATCCAGTTTTAAAGTTCAATTCTTACCTTTACTGATATTAATGATAATAAAAATCAAATTTATCTACTCAATTCCTTTATAATACAAGGAAAAGCCATCAATATTTGAGTTTCCTTAAATTTTATACAAAATTTTCTTAAAATTTATATTTTTTTGAAGTGCAATTCTTTTGGAAAGTTTTCTCTACTGGTCGTCATCTTTCGATTGGTACTATTTTCATTCATATGGCGCTAATGTAAAATTGTACCTTATTTTTCTTTTCAAATGACAATTTACTTTATATAATACTTTTTTCTATACATGTGCAATCTTTATGAAATAAAAAGTGCAAGAACGTAAAAATAATAGGATTCTAACACAATTTTTTATAGGATTTATTATATTATTTTTGGAAGCAATCTTCTATTTTTTACCATTGATACAGTATACTTTTTTACACCCATTTTTTGGGAACGTATCTATCGTGTAAAAACAGAATTAAGTGTACTGTATATGATGTATAATTAAACATACACTAGCACAATACCCGAATACTTTGCAATAATAGATCTAACTAGATCTGAAAATATAGATCTGTATTTCTGGTTTATTATTTACTCTTGTACATCAACATATGTGGTTATAATATATATACCACACATATATGTATGTATATATAATATGTGAATAACAATTTACTTTATAAATTTAAAATAAAATAACAGACTTTTGATTTATAAAGTTCATTAAATTAATTGGTAATGTCAAGTTAATAAATTGATTCTTACCCGATCTTACCAATTACTTATTTTTATGGAATAATGTACTATATAATATTACCAAACAATGAACACATTATACAGTTCGGCTTTAGCATTAATCATATTTTTAAACAGAATATACTGCATTTATATATCCTTGCATTTAAAGAAAGCTACTGTGGAATTTTCTATATAATCTCCATATAACGTTTATTTTACGTAAAATTTATCCACTCTCAGAAATGATATTAATAGCTAAAATACTGTGTTCAAAATATTTTATAGCTGTACGGTATCTTATAGTTCGTTAATCTCGGTCACTTATCTTTTCAAACTTTCGTTTGAAAAGATAAGTGATCGAGATTAATAAGTGTGACAAAGATAAGTGTTTCTGTTTGATAAGATAACTGTAAGGGAAAAGCTGGTCTCCGACTATCGGTCTAAAATGATGGTTAAATAATTTGGTAACGTCAATAGACCCGGTACTCTAATGAATTGGTTATTACTACTCGAACGAATAATATTAATAATAATAATTTTAACCTACCCAATGCCACCTCCGTAACTGGTTACTCCGGCCCCAAGCCATCTGCTCCGATACACCGATGAGTTTTTGCACCCTACGGAATTTCCGGGTAACAAATTCATTACATGCAATGAATAATGGCCCTATTTTCCATCGGCATGCATCACTTTTTCTCTCTAATAGATAATAGCATAATTCTTTCTTCTTTACGCCTTTAGATGTCTTCCTCTCTCTCCGTATTATCTCAGTTCTAAACTATAGTATAGTATCTGATGGCATAGTAGCTGTTAACCAGTTCCCTTAACTATTTACGTAATCCCTACTTTTTTTAGCCGTATATTTTCGATATTCGTCTATTTACGTAATTACTCTCTCTTCAGGATGGGTATCCGAATTTCCTTTTGTCACGCATTTATAGCATTTCCATATAAGCGGGAAAAAATTACAGAATTTTATTAGTCACGCATATACGGTCGACTACCCGTACACCAACGTTGCTTGTATCTCGGCCACATCTGTTTTCTAATAAAACGTAAACTGTTGTGAACAGTTACGTCGACTCGATAATGAATTTAATAAACGTTAAAACGTATCTGTTGTGTTTCCAGTTACGTCGATTCGATGATAAATTTAATTTTCCGCTTAATCGATGGATATTTTTATTTCCCCCTACAGAATCAGATTTTAAAACAATTTTTCTATTTTTTTAATCTTTTTTAAAAACAGAAGGAAGCGATTGGTATCGACTTTTAATATTAGAACGGCGAGGTTAAAGGATAGCCTACAAACCGTGAAAACAGAAAAGATGGAAAAAAAAAATCGATAGAAATAATCGAAAGCTGTAGTCCGAATATATCGTTACTTACACCTTTTAATGCTTTATTACTATTAATAAAACATTTTTTAATTATCTGATAATGCCGGTAATAAGCCATTGAAAACACGATTCGATTTATTCTATTAATACCTGATAAAAAAATAGTAATAGGCAGAAAAATAAAACTACGCTACTGTGTACCAAACTGGTTTTTTATTTATGGTGCAGCATTTGACTGGGTCTGGCGGGTCTTACTCACCCATATCGGATAGTATATTACAGCTGAGTTACAGCTGGCCCTACTATATATTCAAAATGAATTTTCGTCATAGACTAATTTATAAATCAATTATAGTAATAGTAGTATAGTAATTTATTAATCAAATTAAGTATAATTTTCGTAGAATCGAAAAAAATATATCTATTTTTTTATCTACGGGTTAGCCTATGATACAATATTAACCTTTTCTATCTATATTAATAGTGGGTAGGCGCCATCTTCTATACATTAGATTTGATGACCGTGGGTCGTAATGTGTGACTAGGTCTGCTTTAAAGTAAATACGCCTGTTTTTTTTATAAATATTTAGGAAATGGAATACCTTTAAAGAAACGAAGGTCGGCAGGTTCTTAATCGAATAAAAGTAAATACGGATTTAACATAAGAATAACCAACCGGATATTTATATGGATTAGTGGCATCGATCGGATCGTCGTTCTCATTTCCAAGCGTCAAGAAAATACGGCGCTGTCCCATTCGACTGTGCTCAAAATTGAGGCAACCGGCTGGTCTCGATCATCTCAAATACTGCACTGGCTTTTTCAGCAAATACTAACTTCACTTAATGAAATATTGTAGTGCGGGACCTGGAGCTTATGTTAAGAAAGAGGCCCTATATTAAAAAAAAAACATAAAGCAACGCAAATATATTTGAACACACATTTTTAATTTGCATAGTAATTATCATTATCAAAGATAACAACACAGTCAGCATTAAGTATTAATTTTTCTACAATTAGCATGAGCAAATTTGTTGATGATATAGGAAGTTTATGTTCGGAGTCTCTTTCTCTCAGAAAATTGGAGCGGGGCCCATAGCAAATGCTACTATGTTAATCCGGCACTGATGTAGTGTAGTAGGCCGGCTCGACCCAGTTACTAGCGTGTGCCTATCCGGTCGACCTTGACGGCGAAAATCTGACAGCGGATGCACTTTAATCTCATCAGGGTTTTGTCACCGTTTTCCATCGGTCTTAAAAATATATAAGTAAAAATTTGGTCCACCATAACTATAGTATAGGTTTTTCCAGCCAATACCGATTACTTGTCGGCAATAGTTACCAAAATAAGGTTCTATATAAAATTGCCACGGTCTGGGGCCTTATCCGCTAACGATTGCTATTCCGGAATTCAAAATGTTAGGGCTGCTTCATACTGCTTCCGGCTCGAGAATCAGAACCGATTTGTAATCGTGAACGATTTGTCCGATGTCGGCTGTAGAATTCACATAGGGCAGCAGCCGACTACTGGTAGCCAATCAAATTGCCTCTTAAGTAACCCAAACTAATCAAGATCTTCATTAGTTGAGTTTGGGTTACTATGTAATATTAGTTGAATTTAGTTTTTAATGACTTAGATATAATTAATTAAACTCAATTTTTATCCTTCAGGACCATCGTTTTTGAAGTCAATAACGATGATCCTGAAGGATAAAAGAGTTCTAAAGAAGTGCGAATGAACTAAATGATTAATTAGGTTATACTCGGGTGGACCAAATATCTTTTTCATAAACTCTAACGAATATTCTGTGGCCATAGCCATTAGTTTTTAGATAAACGAAATATTTTCCTATTTAGCTATCATTTGACGAGGCTATTACCTATATTTTATAAAACTTTTCGGAAATTTCTATCTGGCATTTATGGTTTTAAATTTTTCTTCCGATCTTTTAATTATATCTTACCGTTAGGAATTATTTTGATTAAATTTATTTCCAGGATGTTCGAATAATTATTTCCCCGTACAATATAGTATTTAACATTAAATACTACTGTATGGTAGGGGTAATTTCTGGTGGGGGAAAGCCATGCCGGGACCAAGGTGAACGGGAAACGAGTTACAACTACTAAGCACCAAATCAGAAAATAAGCCCCGCGGGCAGTAAACATAAACCGGTACCGATTTTAATTTCTGACAGTAAAAGTGAAGCCATAAACTCTCTTTTCTGCCGGTATAGCCGAGCGTATTCTTCTTGGCTTTCCCAGTTGGACTCGGTCAACCAACGAATATACCCATTAAAAATAAATTTTTAATGGCCTAAGGACACAGTTTATATCGAATACGAAAAATATTGGGCCGCTAAAGTCGTCCATCCAACTACCCCGACAGATATTTAATAATTAAATGAGTTATCTCAGGCCAGACTTTGAGTGATAGGAAAAAAGATGTTATAGCTATTTAATAGTATGACGTGAGACGGTACATAACGGCTCCTGTCCACAGCTCGTCTATAGACATACCATAAAGGAACGAATGGCGTCGGTATTACGGTACAATTAAAAAGTGGAGAAGAATTAAATTATTGGACGTATCAACAGCCGCCAACTGGTAATGCTATTAATAACGTTATCGTGTTATTTTCTTCACTTTCAATAAATTTCCTAATTCGCAACTCCACTATAACTAAAATTAAAATAAAAAATAAATGTCGATTAACGTCCAAAAATAAATGGCAATTTATATTTTTTAATCAATTAAAAAATTTGGATTTCGAAAATTATCATCTTCTTACTTATATATTTTGTCACATTTAATCGCCAACTAAAAAATATAATCATTTAAAAAACTAAATTACGCCATCGACTCTACTTCCACATAGAACTATTTGCCGCTCTATCCGACTGAAGAAAACTTAATAAGTACAGTTGTAAAATTTTTATTCACAGAAAAAAACTAAAAAACTTGATGTTAGAAGATATATAAAAAAATCTTAACTATAGTATTTCCAAGATAAAGAATATTAATTCAGTCTATTAAAATCTATAGTAGGAATAGTGGAGAAAAATTATAGATCTCTAGAATCAGTGACTCTCAAACTGATTCCGTGGTCCTCTAGGGCAGTGGTGCGCAAACTTTTTACACTCGCGACCCCCATACTCAGACTGAAATTTTACACGACCCATTATCTGTTCTTACCAACCTATTATAAGCATAAAAGGATAGTAATAATAAAGTCGTTTTACTACATACAAATCCATATCTTTATAGTATATTTCAGTACATATGATTCGATATAAGATTTTTGAAAATCTGCGTATTAACAAAAAAACTGTAATACATTAAAAACAAATTTTTAAATAAAATAAAATTAATAACGTGGTATTGAAACCCAAAAGTGATCAGACACACAATAATGAATTGAATGATTTTCATGTATTTTTTAAATTATTATTTTTTTAGTTCTTTCAATTAAAAATTTATTATCCAACATGAGAGAATTTTCGCAACCCCCAACAATTTTCCTGCGACCCACAGTTCGCGCACCACTGCTCTAGGAGACCGAGAAGGGTTCCCTACAGCGGGGGAAACTACGGATCCGGCCCGCCGACGGTACTTGAATCTGCTTGATAAAATGTATGGAACACGAGACGTTGTGATACAATTTTAATTTAAATATTATGTTTAGAATACTAGGAAAGAGGTCTTCACACGTGCATAGACCTCCTGGCTGCTGCTATGTGCTTTAAATTTACTATTTTAAATTTTAAAATATTGTATCTAGATTTTCTTGTCTATTGTAATGTTTGCTTATTTCGCACCATCCCAGGATTTTAATAATCCCCTTTAGTCACTAGAGCTATATTTGTGTACATATACTTTGAATGAATTTTCCTAGAATGTGTTTGAAATTTCGAGTTTCTCTTCGATTTGGTTACGAATGTGTGCATTTTTTTAATTCATTTTCTTAAAATTAGAGCACCCTCTACCTTTAAAATCTGTCAATATTAATTTTTTAATGATGCCACTCACCCATGATTAACACGGAATGCTAAACTTGGTTTTTCGTCTTTTTCTCAGAGCTTTCGTTCTGGCTTGCAAGTATTGTATATAATGATTATGCGGCCCGCGCTCGTCATTTTGTCAGTTATCCGGCCCACTGTGCAAAAAAGTTTTGTGACCCCTGCCCTAGAGGACAGTGCCGGATTTAAGCCGATTGCACCCAATCGGGCCCCGTGTTTGTCAAAGTTTATGTAATTAAATATTGTATTAAGAAATATTATAAATTAATTTATTCTAATCACATCTCTCTGGAGCAGATTCTAATCAATATGTTATATTGAACCTAAATATATGCTAATTAAGCCACGGAGTTGCTATGTTCGATGAAAAATAAAATTGTTCAAATTTTCACATCAAGGTGAAGAAAGCAACTTTTCTAGTGTAAATTTAACATTTTACAAGGAAGATAACCTTCAGTTTTCAGCGGTTTTTAATTGACATTTGCGACATCTTCTGACGAAAATTTAAAATATAATATGTTTCAATTATAACATTATTTAAGCATTTATTCGACAAGAAATTTCAAATTGTGAGATTTTTTCATTCAGCACAAATTTTAATCAGGACAATGACCGAGAAAAACAAAACGACCAAACACCCATGTTCAACATTATTTCGCTTCGTGGCCATTCTGATGTAACAAAAACGCATTGTGGGCCAAAACCAATACACGTTCTGAGATTATGAAAGGACCACAGAGCGTTTTGAAACAGATCAGGGCATGTGTTTGCAGTAGTACGCTAAGGCGGCCGGATGGCCGCGTAGTAAAGCGTTGGCGTGCCACACAGGAGGGTCCGGATTCGCAACCTGGGATTTCCTGAAACAAGCCGGTCCGACGATCCCCATCCTTCATCATCCGATCTCCCACCACGGATGTGGGCACAGCCCGTGGTTGGAACTGGTTCCGCCCCTTAGTAATCTCACTGAAGGGAAAGGAGCGTAAAATAACAAAACAAGTACTCTCCGTGTTACTAGTATTAGCGGAATTCCGCTATTAGTAACGGAATTTTGACCATTTAACGGTGTATCGGCGATGACAACTAATTCGCGAAAAAGGAGCGACCATTTGGACACGGGACTTCAATTATATATATATTTATAATATTTTTATTTTTTAAATCATAAACGAAGTCTTTCCAAAAGTAAAATTTTTCTTAAAAATTTTAAAAATTTCAATACGAACACAATCTAGCATTGAGTTAGGTCGTTTTGAATTGGCAACAATGAGTTGTGGCTATTGATTTTCATAATCTCTAATATCTGATAAAAAAAACATGAACATTTTATTAAAATATTTTTAAAATCTTTGTTTTCATGTAGTTTATTATCTAAGATTTATATCTAAGCTATGTTTTAATATTTGATTCCTGAAAATGAATTAATGTAGTAGCACTTTTATAATTTATATAATCTGGACTTCTTGGAGTTCGATGCAGGAGGTTTTAGAATATGATATGTTATTCCCATTCTATATAGTTCCAACAATAACACAAAAAATGGTTGCTTCTGCATATGCAGCTAAGGCTAAATTTAAGTAATAAAATTGCCTATTTTTTCCGCTTTTTTTCTACAAAAAGCAGATTTAGTCTCCCTATTTTAAAATAAGTGCATCTATGAATAATTAACTAAACTCTTATAAATTCAGTTCTTAAAAATGTATTAACTGGTTACAAAGGAATATTCAGTAACAAATAACATCCTAATAAATTTATATAATTAAACTCACGATAAATGAATTTTCACACCAAATCATCTAATTAAATATGATGGATGAATCATTTTAAAAAATAATTTAAATAAAAAGTTAGCGTTTTCACTCTAGCAAGTAAAACAACTAAGTACAAAAAACTATATATGGAATACTATCTGGAAAACTATATATGGGATACAGAAATCAGAAAAAAAGGAAGAGATTAACTGCCTAGCAGAGACAGTTAAGTTCGGATTCAGACACTAAGTCTGATAATTTAATGCATTCATATCAAATGCGTATTTTCAAGGTTAATGGCAAAAAAAGAACTTTAAATTAAATATAGGCTCGTGTGCCTATATTTAAATTATCGCACTCGGTAAGTGGCACTCGAGCCCAAATTATTGGAAATACACGGGAGTAAATACTACCAATTAACAAATAAAATCAAACCATTATTTATTTTAAGTAAAAGAAAATCTTAAAAATACAAGTATTAAATAGGCAAATGCTTAAATCACTGGAAACAATAAAACTATATTTGAAGTTTTAAACGATTTATAAATCTAAGAAATTGGTTTAAAAAATTTCTTCTCTTTAAAAAATGGGTGGTTTCCTATGCGTTAATAAACAGTGCCTTTGAGAGAGATCTGTATCTTTTTTTACAAAAAATATATATATTAAAGATAAATTCAACGAAATAGGAAACACGTCTGAACAAAATCAAAGACACATGTCATGTCTTTCCATTAAAATTGTCCTATTGTTTTCACTTCTATTCCATCGAAAACAAGTTTTTTGATTATTCTCCATAAGCTTGTTTTGCTTCCGCTGAAATTAATGTTTTCTGTGACAGTCTGTAAAACACTATTATAATGTAGGTCTTACTTTAGCAGTGAGGTGAAAATCATATATTGTTCTACGAATAACACATTCATCGAAACTGTCAATACCCCTCGCAGGACATTTTCGTCGTTTACTTTTAAAAGGGGTTGAAAAAGAATGTGATTCACCACAATTGACTTTTGTTTTTCATTTGCAATCCTTCTAACACTCCTTTCCGATACTTTTGTTGCAGCTGTAACTCTTTTTGTGATATCTGGTAGTGGAATTTGTATACCAAAATTAGCTTCTTTTTCAAAATATTCTTGGATATAATCTCTCGCGATTGACTGTTCAAGAATTTTGGATATCTTTGATCTCGATGTCGCCATTTAATCTAGTAAATGTTAAATAAAATATATATATATATATATATGTCATGGTCCCACTTAAGCAGAATCCACTGTATTGACAAAACATTAACAAGTATATGAAAAACTTAGTAACTTACCTATCAAAATCGATCAAATCTATATCGAAAACAAAACAATGATTGAAATAAGTTTTAAAAAACTTCGAAAATTTGTTGGTCTATCCTACTCTCCGGTTTTAACGATGACTTTGTTCACACTGACATGTGGGTCACTGATCCCAGATTCCAGATCAAGGCCACCTAGCTTGCCCAGACACCCCACTGACCTCATTGTAGATACCCTATCATGTGGGTCACTGATCCCAGATCAAGGCCACCTAGCTTGCCCAGACACCCCACTGACCTCATTGTAGATACCCTATCCCCGTAGTCATTACATAGAATCGTCTTTGCTACTGCGCATGTAATTACCCCGGCCATGACTCGTGAAACGGGTAGAAATGATGACATCATCACGATATCACTAATAAATAATTATCGAGAAGACTTGATATTATAGTGACCAGCCATCAAAATGTATAATAAATTAAGTGTATATGTTACAGGACAAACCCGAATTTAGGAAATACTAGAATTTCATAGAACGGACTGTACGTTGACGATTTAAAAAATCATCTACTAGCTATCCAGGAGTCGCGACAAAATTTTACACAAAATGGGAGGTCGGAAATGAAAACAGTTTGCGCACCACTGTTTATAAACAACTGAGCCAATTTGAGAGAGGCTGCATCATATGCCTACAAAAACCTGCGAAAAATCATCTTCCTTCCTTTTATCAACATATTATATATATGTTACAGGACAAACCCGAATTTAGGAAATACTAGAATTTCCTAGTCAAAACTAGAACGAAAAGTCAAAACCCGAAGTGGCAAGCAGTTAAAACAAAACTCTTCATTTCTCATGTATTCCCACGCTAGTCGGACGTTATAGAATTTCCTAGGACGAACGCGAAATGCCGAATATTTCTTATTTAAAGTCAGGAATTTCTAGTTTTTCCTAGTCAAAACCCGAAGTGGCAAGCAGTTAAAACAAAACTCTTCATTTCTCATGTATTCCCGCTCAGACTTCGATATTTTCCAGCAGTAATGTTTTTTAGAGAATATCCGCACAGATACACAAATCTCATTGAGGAAGGCTGCAATCTGCGCCAGTGGAACACATACTTAGGGCTAAACCCACATTTAACGCACGAAGCATTATGTTTGTGCCAAAAGAATAACATTTTGTGTAATTCTAAATGCCATAAAAATTTACCATTCAAAAATAAATAAGAGGTATCTGGTGGTGTTTTTAATTTTTGTATTTACGGTAATACGTGAATACAAAAATTGTTGATTAATTGATTAAAAACATGAATTCATTAAACATTTTTGTATATACGGTAATACGTGAATACAAAAATTGTTGATTAATTGATTAAAAACATGAATTCATTAAAAACTTTATTATAATGAACTTAATGCATATTTTTATTATTGACAAGGAAATAACAATTTTATTGCTATTTTCTGTTGTGGAAATGAAATAAAACAAATTGAAAATACAGGTAATTTACATGATTGAGTTTAAAGAACTGAAATTGCCAATTTTTTATTTTTACGGATAAATATTTTAATGTTTTTATTAGTCCAGGGATTCCCAAAGTGTTGCCCTCAAACCCTAGAAATGCGGCCCCGATGTCAAATCATCCGCCATCTTGAATTCAAAGAGATAATTTACATTTTTACAAAAAATGGTTGAGTTTAAAGAACTGAAATTGCCAATTTTTTTTATAGACAAATATTTTAAAGTTTTTATTAGTCCAGGGATTCCCATGAATTTAAAGTGTTGCCCTCAAACCCTAGAAATGCGGCCCATCCGCCATCTTGAATTCAAAGAGATAATTTACATTTTTACAAAAAATAAATAAATTTTATCATATTATAATTAAAAATTGTTCAGTTAAAAAAAATACATCTATAAATGCTTCCAAATATGTTTCTTTATTTGAAAGGTTTTAAGTCAGAATTCATCCATAAATGTTTCCAAATATGTTTCTTTATTTGAAAGGTTTTAAGTCAGCACTTAATATATGCAAAAAACTTTCCCAATCATGAATATTAATAAGTCCAAATTGAGATCAAAATTAACTGATCAACATTTACAAGTGGTGTTATAAACCGACTTAGAACGAAGGCTCAATATTTTTATTAAAAGAAAACAACAACTGCATAAGTCACACAATTCAGATTGATGAATTTATTATTTCTTTATTTATTTGAAAATATTTAGTTATTTTTTAATTATTTTTGAGATGTGTTATTTTAAACAGTTTGTAATGAAAAGTAATTGTTGCTTTAAATAAAGAACGATTATGCTATAAAATTAATATAAATCTTTCCTTTTGTCTAACTTTTTATCAGTTTGAACATATTTTCCATAACACTGTTTTTGGGCCGCCAAATATTTTGGAATTTACAATTTGGCCCACCTAGGCAAAACTTTGGGAACACCTGTATTAGTCGAAAGTTCAACATAAAATACGGCATAAAAATTTTTTAAAATTGAAAAACATTCTTAGGTATCTCTTATTTAATTTTGCAAAGTAGGCTTTTGTGGCATTTAGAATTACACAAAATGTAATTCTTTTTCCACAAACATAATTTAGATATACAATGCTTCGTGCTTTAAAGCGGATTTAGCCCTAAGTATGTGTTCCACTGGCGCAGATTGCAATCTTCCTCAATGAAATTTGTTTATCCGTGCGGTTATTCTCCAAAGAAAGAAATTTCTGCTGGCAAATATCGAACACTGAGCGGGAATACATGAGAAATGAAGACTTTTGTTTTAACTGTTTGCCATGGGAATACATGAGAAATGAAGACTTTTGTTTTAACTGTTTGCCACTTCCGGTTTTGACTAGGAAAAATTCCGGACTTTGAATAAGAAATATTCGGCAGTGTTCGGCCTGGAAATTCTAGAACGTCCGACTAGCGTTAGGACGTTCTAGTTTTTGACTAGGAAATTCTAGTATTTCCTAAATTTGGGTTTGTCCTGTAACATGTACAGAAATTATACTTCTTCATGGCTTATTATTATATTGTAAAGTTATCCATAGAAATTTATAAATCCACGTGATTTGTCTCTTGCACGTTGAACCGCATTCCTTTAATTTTCAGTCCAAACTAGGGATGTTTTTTATCATTATATGACGCCACTTTTTATTCTGTAAGAAAACTAAGTAACTGGGCGAAACAAGTCCTTTCAGAGACTGCCCAACCCCACTGAGTTGTTAGCCAGATTTGCAGAACGGGGATTGATGGGACTGGCCCGGACCTCGTGATAAACAATATCAAGGGATGGGACCCGAGATTGAAACCCGAGTTCTCCAGAGTGGAAAGCCGAAATATTTCATGCGATCAATCAGGCCGATTCGACCAAGAGTGTTAGTCAAATTCTGTTAGGCCCTAAAAGTGTGAATTAAGTATCTTAATTCACATAATTTAATCTATAAATTCATGTAAATTAATAATTTTTTTATTACTAGCAAGGGTACTGACATAATTGTGTTATTTACCTGAAACGCTGGACACTCTTGCATCCTGAAGTATTCGAGAATCTTTCAAATACCTCATTTAAGATTTTTTAAAAAATCCAAAATTAGTCATCACTTCGAGCTGGAAGATCTTTTTTTGTCAACAGATGACGCCACACTCCATTCTGAAAGAATACTACAAGGTATATAGCGGGCCGAAATAAGCCCTTCAGGCCTGGCTCGGACCACACGATAAATATTTTGAAGGGGTGGGACCCAAGACTTGAACCCGGGTCTTCCAGAATGGAAAGCTAAAACGTTTCCACGCTGCCAATTCGGCCGACTCAGCTGGAGGATTAACAGCGGTCACTGATATACTGTATATATACGGACAGATGGTTAGGTTAGGTTAGTTATATTAAACCATCTTATCCTCATGGGACAGGGGTGTCAAACTGGCGGCCCTCGAAGTGATTTTTGTGGCCCTCAAGGCTCTTAACTAAAATATTATGAGATAATATATATGCGATATGTTATGAGATAATAGGAAGTAATTGTCGCTTCAGAGCTATGTCATATACTATGATACACTAGTTTGATTTTAGTGAAATATGATTGCATTACTTTTTTTCAGAAAGCCTATCAGACGTATACGTACAGATGACACTGATCTTTCAGATCGGTGACACAAACTAATTTCCTGCAAAGACAACATCGTTTTGTGCGAAATTTTTTACAAAAAAAACAAAAAGCAATAATTGAGAACCTTTATTTTTTGGATAGACAAATAAAGTTCCAAACAATTCCTCTTTGAAGGACACGTATAAAGAATGCGCCAACAGGTTTGTTAAAGATTTGTTGTGTTATTAACTTATTTAGAAAATGTAAGTAGTTATGGATATTTGAATTTACAAAATTTTAATGGAAGCTTTTGTTTTTGTACAGAAAATGTGACTTTTAACGTTTAATAGAAAACTAAAAATTCATAGCGAGGAATTAAATTTAAAAAATATGTATAATTAAAAGCAATTATGTAGTAATTACTATATATTTTTTTATAATACAGTGTGTGATCGGTTAACGAACAGTTCGGATAACGAACACTTTTTTGAAGGATTTTTATGTTCTGTTAACGAACACAAGTTTGGATAACGAACACTTCGCAGAACAAACTGTGGGACCAGCAGACTGACCGAATGACAGATCAGCCGGAAAAAGGTAAAGCTGCGTGGTAAAGCTGTGGCTTACCATTCTGGAGGATCCGGGGGTCCTTGTGGCTTACCATTCTGGAGGATCCAGGGGTCCAACTCCTCCAATTTTAGGAAGTCCGGACTATTGAAACCAATCCTTCAACTTCCAGTTGACCCCATCATGGGTGTTGGTCAGCTTGTAATGATGGCAGCTCTATAAGTGGCCGCCGCCAGAAAAAATATTCCATGAGGATAGTTCGGCTTAACTAAAGGTTTGTGAGAAGCATTTTATTTCTTGTGATATTGTAAGGAAATCGGAAGCCTTTAATACACCACTGGGCATGTTCAACCAATACTAGCATAGATTTTTTTATGTCAATTTTTGGAATCGCCTCAATGACCCTCACCATGGCTTCTTGAACCTGTGTACATTGTCATAAAACGTTCCTTTCATGGCTAGTTTGAGTTTCGGGAATAGGAAATAGTCACACGGAGATAAATCAGGCAAATATGGAGGATGTTGAAGCACACAGACTTGTTTTTTCACCAAAAATTTACGAACAGTGACGGTCCTGTGAGGTGTACATTACCATTCAACAAAAACCAACTTCCCTGCGCTCGATATTCGGGCCTCACTCGAACGATTCTCCTCCACAAACGCTCTATAACACCCAGCTAATATTTACCAGTGACATTTTGACCCTGTGGAACAAATTTCCAAAGAATAATATGTTTAGAGTTGTTCCCAAAGAATAATACAACATTGTGTTCTCTCGGGACTTCTGGAAAAGCAATTTTTTCGATTTCGGAGAGGCTGGGGACTTCCATGTAGCACTTTGGCATTTTGTTTGAAGATCATACTTGAAGCACCAAGTTTCATCACCAGTTACAATCGATTCCAGGAATGTGTAGTTCCATCTTCAATGTTCAACACGAGCAATTTCTTGGTCCTCATTCAAGGCGTGAGGAATCATTTGTTTAAATCCTTTGTCAAAATTTCGTGAATCATGTCTTTGGTCGTATTTAATTCCTCCGCTATCCATCTCACAATCAAATTCACATCATAGGCGATCATTTCATGCACTTTTTCCACCAACTCATTGAGATTTTTGTTTTTTGGCCAGCCTGACTTTGGGTCATCTTCCAAAGAATTACGACTGTTCTGGAATCGCTTATACCACTTGAACACATGTGTACAGAATAAGCAATCATAACTATAAACATTTTTCATCAATTCAAATGTTTCTATAAAACTTTTACCGAACTTAAAACAAAATTTGATATTAGTTCTTTGCTCCATCGTGTTTTTGTGATGAGGTTGTAATGAGTCATGTCTTCCGACTCATTGTCAGGTTCGCTATCTTCCCCCTGTTCTCGTTGTACGCATCTAGCAGTAACGTCTATTTTTACTTCGTGTGTTTTCACCTAATCAAATAGTCGCTGAAACAAATCCATTTTCGTTTTAAACCTTTTTATTTTGTAACTTCCGCTTGAGTACAATGTATAAACAAACGAACAGTACCTTCCAAACTTAAAAGAAAATACAACATACAAAACAGGTAGAATGACAAGGCGCAACACGTAAGAACGACCACCAGCCCAAACATCCAACAGAAAAACCGGAAGGACCTCTCTTGGCCGTTTAACATAACATCATTTATAAAAATAAAAATTTACATAAACTATTACAACTTAGTAATCTTAACAAAATTAAATAAAACTTACAAGTCTCTAGACTAATTTAATCACATTAATTCAATTAATCCAAACTAATATCATTAGTAGAAGAAAAAAGTCAATGTTTAACCGAATGTCCGCAGTCGTCCACGCCTCCAACATGGCGGTCCCCCGACCTTCACAAGGTAAAGTGTCTGTTACAATTCTTCCTTTTTTTCACATCTTCACAAGGTGACAAAAGGTACTGTCACTTTAAGCACTATAGCTTGACAATCCTTTGATCGATTCTAATGATTCGTTTTGTAGAGGAGATATACAGCTTTCAGATTATATATTGTTTCAATAGATGGCGTTAGTAGTTTCCTGTAAATTTAAAAAGTTCCGTTATTTTTCCGACATACTGTGTACATCATATGTAGTCTTGCATAAGTTTCTGTATTTTCTTTTCTTTACACTATATCTGTATTAATTCAATTATATATTGTTTTCAAATTGATGATAATATATGTGAAACCATAGATTCTGACTTTTCTGGTTTAGCATAGCATATATACCATCATTGCAGAATTAATGATTTTGCTATTAAATCATTATGATAATTTCAATTATGAATTTATATATTTAAAATAAAGCAGAAAATATTTTTTAATTACTGTTCTAAATCTATATTCATTTAAATTTTATTCTGTAATGGTTGTTTTAATAATTTTTAAATATTAAATAATGAAATATTAAATTTCTAAAATTTTTGAAGAAAAAAAGAATTTCTGTGTCTTTAAAAATGTATGCTAAAAGTTGTTGGATGTTTATATTGCTCAAATGGAAAAGCCCAACTTATTCAAAGTGAGTGTTTGTCTAATACTCCAAATATATTGTATATTTATTGTGATATATATATATATATATATATATATATTCATATTTACCTTGAAAGTTCAACATAAAATACGATATAAAAAATTTTTAAAATTGAAAAACATTCTTAGGTATCTCTTATTTATTTTTGCAAATTAGGCTTTTGTGGCATTTAGAATTACACAAAATGTAATTCTTTTTCCACAAACATAATTTAGATATACAATACTTCGTGCTTTAAAGCGGATTTAGCCCTAAATATGTGTTCCATTGGCGCAGATTGCAATCTTCCTCAATGAAATTTGTTTATCCGTGTGGATATTCTCCAAAGAAAGAAATTTCTGCTGGCAAATATCGAACTCTGAACGGGAATATATGAGAAATGAAGACTTTTGTTTTAACTGTTTGCCACTTCCGGTTTTGACTAGGAAAAATTCCGGACTTTGAATAAGAAATATTCGGCACGTTCGGCCTAGGAAATTCTAGAACATCCGACTAGCATTAGGACGTTCTAGTTTTGACTAGGAAATTCTAGAATTTCCTGAATTCGGGTTTGTCCTGTAACATATACAACAACTTGGTAAAAAACACTCTCTTTCATTAGATCCCTTAAGTGAATTGCATAAGATTAGAAAAAATATTTTCCATATAACTTTTGAATATTTAATAAGCCTATTATGTTGTATTGCTTTAAAATAATAAACTAAGTAATTTATATTTAATCACATTTCTAATATTGAACCTTACTAATGTTTAAATTGGAGAGAAATTTAGGAATCGGTGATTTTTTTTTTAAATTATTTTGAAAAAAGATTCCATTTTATAATTTAAGAAAAAATGCTGCACTTCTTATTTAAAGAGTGATACTTTGCCCTTGATAAAATTCAAATGAATCGGTTCGAGCGACGCATTATATTTATTATTTTATTAAGGAGAACAAGTTATCAGTTCTAGTTCAGAGAAGCGGTAATAAAATATTATTATTTTTTTTTCATTTATTAGCTAGAAACGAATATATTTTATAGAGAAGAATTACTGCTTTTTAAGCACAATCAAGGGAAAAAACTTAGTTACATAATGTTCCAATAAAAATATGTCGACTAGAGGATAAGCTATTTATGGTCATTTCAATTAAAAATCTTTCAATTCGACGATTGACGAGTCTTTGCAGTCAGAATTAACGATATGCGAGACTAAGGTCTTTAGATAGTATGGTCTGGGCACTCACACCCATTTTCTTTCTTTAGAACAGTTTTCGCATACTTGTTAAGATCAAACGTCGCATAGATTCACTCTGTCTTATAGGAGGGCCACTAAAAAATACCACGAAAGTTATACATTATATCATGTTCATTAATTGCATATTATAATGCAACATAATCAAAAAGTAAACAATTAATTTTTAATTGGATGCGTGGTATTGTATTGATTTAACTTTTTTAAATGTTAGATTCGACATTTGTAATAGCTAAACGCAATATTGATTCTAAATTTTCATTAAAAGGCAATATTACCTTGTATGTGTATTTTTTTAAATTAACTATTTTATACACATAAATACAGAAAATATTTTTAAAATGTTTATTATTATAAATATAATTATTATTGTTTATTATTTAAAATTATTATTATCGAACCACTGTAATAAATAATTTCACGTCAGAAAAATATTAATTGAAAATGCATTGTTCAAAATTACAAATAATATTTTGTTGAATTGTGTGACTTGTTAAAATAACACAAGATGAGACAGGCTGCCAACAAATCAACAGAGGACCGCGGTCTGTTCATCCCTGGTTTAGAGTGTATTGTTATTAAGGTCAACCAAAAGAGAGTGACGAAGTGTTTATTAATCAACGAAGCTATTAGCTACAACAGATATCGTGAATCGAAAGAAGTTGATCAACTTTTTCTCTTTCACCCTAAAACTCATGTTAAATTTGAATATTTTCATTTCATATTTTTTCTACTTAAACTTACAAGGGTTTTGCATATATGACTCCATCAAAAACTTTGAAATGATACTCGGATCGTGATTTACAATTTATAAATAATAATAATTAGTCATCTTATTCCGAATATTCGGGGTGAGATACCACTGCGCTTTTGATGATATTCATTTTAATAAATAGCAAAAATGAACTCTTTACTCATCCAATAAACTTCTTGTTCACTATACCATGTATATTTTAACAGAATAATTATAAATTCTATAAAATTAGAAGAATTAAATTAAATCAGATATTTAGGTATCGTATATATCCACTGTGGCCAAGTTGGGCTCGTGAGCCACATGCGATTCTTTGGTATCTTTAGTATCTTAGACTCTTTTCTATCTTTTTGTTCCATATCATGAAAGTCAAGAATTAATATAGAGTAATCTCTTTTAATTAAGAAAGATGTAGGAGTTGTTTATATAAAATAAACTATCTCAAACATTTAATAGAAAATGGATTTAGCAATTTTTTCTAAACCTTTCATATACAATTAGAATTAAACATATAATGAATTATTTATTGTGTGGGCCCATGCCATATTTTTCATCGTCATTTTTCTATAATCTCCTTTCTAACGTCCTGTAAAGTAAGTATAGGCCTACCATATAGGTATATCTGCAAAGCATTGAAGCAATTCATTCACCCTCTGTTTATATGTTATGCTGCAAGTTTTAAACTTTCTTCGCATCCAAAGACTTTTGCTTGGATTCTAATATATGTTCTGATGTTCAAAAGTAATGGTTTTGATAAAATAATGGAATCATTATGAAGAAATTAAAGGAAACTGGAAGACATCAGTTGTTGTTTAATAAATAAAATAAAAACAACAAAAATAACTTGAATTCTTGGCTTGATTCAAAAATCAGATCTAATTTATCTGTCAATTAAAACAAAAATTTTGCGTCGAAATTTTAGAAATTACTCAGAAGAAACTCGTTTTTATTAATTTATTTACATTTTTAATTTTTTACGAGTACTATAAAGACTTTACAACATTTTAATCAAATGGAAAATTCATTCTTTCGTATTCCGTTCCATAACATTATACTTAAATGGAAATTGAAAAGAATATTGTATTTATTATAATCTTGCATCATTTTAACTGCAGCAACAAATTCTCCATTTGTATATAATTTATATAATTTTTTACATAAAAATTATAATCAATAATTAATATTCGCGTAAATTTAAAATACAGTACAAAAGTAATGGTTTTGATAAAATAATGGAATCATTATGAAGAAAATAAAGGAAACTGGAAGACATCAGTTATAGTTTAATAAATAAATAAAAACAAAAAATAACTTGATTATCTTGAATCAAAAATCAGATCTAATTTAGCTGCAAGTGAAACAAAAATTTTAGTATCGAAATTTTAGAAATTACTCAGAAGATACTCGTTTTTATTAATTTATTTACATTTTTAATTTTTTTACGAGTACTATAAAGACTTTACAACATTTTAATCAAATAGAAATACATTCTTTCGTATTCCGTTCCATAACATTATACTTAAATGGAAATTGATAAGAATATTGTATTTATTATAATCTTGCATCATTTTAACTGCAGCAACAAATTCTCCATTTAAAAAAATTCATGTGAAAATTGTCTCTTGTTGACCTTCGTGCCAATAAAAATAACTTAATTATAAAATGTTACGAAACTTGCTTAATCAACCTCTATCCAAAAATAGTATTTTTTTTTTGTACTATAAATTTCATTTGATTGGTTACTTTGGACATCGAATGCAATAACAACTATATTTCGAAGGGGACCATTTTAAAGCATTTTGTTTTCACAGATAGAAGCATTATTAACAACAAACTGGAATTTCTAAAAGAAAATCTTTAATTCAATATAGAATTAGTTTCTTTTAAATCGATTCAGTTTGTAAAATTCATTATACGCCCTTATTAGGTGTAAAATATAAATTTGCAGCATTCCAGCTCAGAAATTTCATCATATTTTGTTGAGAGAAAAGTGGTAAGTCAAATTGTTATTATTTATAATAATATTTTTCTAATCAAATGTATATCATTTTTATATTTTTACTCTTCACTCTACTCATTTCTAGAATACATAACAGGAAATAAACCAATACAAAATTCTGTTAATGAAAGTAAGAGGAAATTCCCGTATAAGGGAATCTGTAATTCAAAATAGAATTAATTTCTTTTAAATTGATTCAGTTTGTAAAATTTATTATACGCCAATATTACGGTGTAAAATATAAATTTGCAGCATTCCAGTTCAGAAATTTCATCATATTTTGTTGAGAAAAAAGTGGGTAAATCAAATTGTTATTATTTATAATAATATTTTTCTAATCAAATGTATATCATTTTTATATTTTTACTCTGCACAGTACTCATTTCTAGAATACGTAACAGAAAATAAGCCATTACAAAATTCTGTTAATGAAAGTTTTTTTAAAGTTACATATAGAGAAAACTCCCGTGTAACACGGCAGTTTTTACAACACGGAATCGGGTTTCGCTCTTGAACGATTATAAATTGCGGCAATTCGTACACGAAATATGTTATAGAACATTGATTCACTTTATCAAATGATGGAATCTGGGATTATCGTTGCCCTAACTCATAGGAAAAACATTTCAGACAGAAATACCGTTTTTCAATTTATCACGTATACATGGGTAGAGTAGCCATCGACCGGCTAACATTAAGACCGACAGATATGTTGTAGCCCCTTGTTCGAGACTATTATTTGCCAGTTGCGAAAAATGGTGGAAATTCCCGTGTAACAATTTTTCTACATCACGGAATCGTGTTTCGCTCTTGGGCAGCGCCCGCTCTAGCATTTATGACGCCCCGGATAAAAAGACAAATTGCCGCCCTTAAACATATACTGAAATTCCCGTGTAACAGTTTTTCTACATCACGGAATCGTGTTTCGCTCTTGGGCAGCACCCGCTCTAGCATTTATGACGCCCCGGATAAAAAGACAAATTGCCGCCCTTAAACATATACTTTTTAATAATATAATAAGGTGGAGTCGGGTAAGGGTATAGTTGGGGGAAGTGTATTATCGGGCTTTTTTTTAAGCGAAATTTTGCTATTTGATATTGTAGTAATCTACTACAAGTTAACATCAACCTATCGACATAGATAACGCACGATGAATGATGCGATTGCAGTATTTACATCGATCTTTACAAAAGCGTCGCGTTCGAACAGCAAACACAACTTTGACAGTATCTTAAAAATGCAATAATTCTTAGGATAACTTCACATTAGGAGCTATTTTTTGGTAAGTATGAAGAATATTGATTAAAGTTTATATTAAATAAACAATATTTTTTGACATTTCAAAATTTATTGAGAAAAATTCTTGAATCTCTTGCCCCGTAAATATTGTTTCACGGGGCAATTGCGGATCAGCACCTTGGAGTAATCGCGTATTAAGCTGCTCTGACCTCATAACACGTTCAATTTTATTTTTCGTGTTCTACAATTTTATTTGTTTTATTAACTTCTTTTTTTAGCATATAACATGGGTCGCAGTTACATCAGGAAAACCAGCAGGAACGATTATTCAAAAGAAGTGAACGGAATGCGAACGTTGTTCGAGATGACGATTGATAAATGCAAAGATATCATTTCAAATTTTCACATAAACCATTTTTTATTTGATAAAAATATTTTTTCATATTAAATGACAAAATATGTGCTTTGTTACTTTGAAGAAAAAAAAATTAAAAGTGATATTAAGTAAATAATGTGAGATGAGATGTAGTGAAATAAAACAAAAATATAAAGTGATATAAGTACACAAGTTGTTATCAAATAACTTGTGTGCTTATATCACTTTATATATTTGTTTTATTTCACTATACCTCCTATCACATTGTGTACTTATATCACTTTATATTTTTGTTTTCACACAAGTTATTATTAAACAATTTGTGTACTTACATCACTTTATATTTTTGTTTTATTTCACTGTACACGCCTCTCATATTTCATTTCTTGTTTCATATTCAATCCTCGTTGTTTAACAAAGGATAACTCTAAAACGAAACAAGCTATCTTAATGCGGTAAAAAGCATTTTATAATAAATTTGTTAGTAATTCTGCTCTTGTCAATTAGTGTGTGTAAATAAACTTGAAAGTTTTTAACTTGCACCTACACTCTTACCCCGTTTCGGGTTAAGTGCAGAGTAGCTGACATTTTGTACGATTTTATACAATTTATCACGTATACATGGGTAGAGCAGCCATCGACCGGCTAACATTAAAACCGACAGATATGTTGTAGCCCCTTGTTCGAGACTATTATTTGCCAGTTGCGAAAAATTGTCCGATGCTAAGTTCAGACTGCTATCGCATTGCGTCGCGTTGATCCATGCATTGATATAGTGGTGTCGTATCAAGCCATCCACTGGTAAAATATACGAAAAATGTCTGCCGCTTCATTGATTGAGGATGTCCACGTGGCCGGGAGTCAAGATAAGATCCACTGGTTGCACTGTTCTCTCGAGAACAACTGTATTCCTAACAGCACAATATTTATACAGATAAAGAGGATTCCCCTAGTGAATAGTTGCTAAGAAATCGCTTACAATATTCTCTTTTTGAAGAATTTTAGTGTACAATTGTGTTTTTGCTAAAATAGAAAGGGGGAATTGAGGTTATAAAGTTTTAATCTTAGTTAGATGGCGACTGAAATAAATAAAGTCAACTGATTTAAGAGAAAGATTAATCTAATTCTACTGTAAACAAAAATTGTACATAAAGTTTGATAAGAAAAATTCAAATTCCGATCAATTAATTATCTTAAATTCAGATTTATTTGAAATTTACGAAAGATTGTTGTAATATAATAAAACAAAGAGTGAAATAAATAAAATGTTTTTCACATTAAAAGACTTTATAAGAAAATGATCAATCAGAAATGAAAAACTTGAAATTATACAAAATAATCTTTTTAATCTTGCAAGAATTATTTAATTATTTTAAGGAGACAGAAGGGTAAAGAAAATCTTACAATTATTTACGTCCGAAGTCTGCTAAATTCCATCAATGATTAAATAAGATTTATAAAATTTAATTTGTTCACTAAAACTGTTCAAACAATAAAATGATTTCAATATGAACTTATTATATTGTAACTTATATTTAATGTTGTTGCATTTTAATATTAAAAATTTAAATCTTACTTATTTTAAGCAATAAAGGAAGAGATAGAGAAATAAAATATTATATAATTTAAGAGGACAGAGCAATCTATTTTATATCCATTCTAAATTTATAAATGAAGAACTTATTGCTTTGTAATCGATATTCAATTAAATGTAGGCAATAAATTTTTAAAAAGTAAATTGAAAAATTAATCAGCTCTAACTTGTTAGCTAAAACGAAAAATTACAATATATGAGGCAGAGTGAGATAAGTGCAGAGGTTTTTTACAAAGTTGGACTTTAAACGCAGGTATTTTAACCGATCGTATAAATATTTAACAGAATCATTAACAATCACATTGCACAGCTATTACCGTAAAATTCATCCTTGAGAATTTTAAATTTGCTATAAGATCGTACAAAATGTCAGTTACCCTGCACTTATCCCGAAACGAGGTATTAGCGTACCTGCAAATTAAGAAAGCTTCGAAGTTTATTTACGCTCACTAATTGACAAGAACAGAATTAAGAACAAATCTACTATAAAACGCTTTCTACCGCATTAAGATAGGTTTTTTCGTTTTAGAGTTATCATTGTTAAACAAACAAGGATTGAACTCTGAAATGTGAGAGGAAATATAGTGAACTAAAACAAAAATAAAAAGTGATATAAACATACAAATTGTTTAATAACAACTTATGTACTTATATCACTTTGTATTTTTGTTTTATTTCGCTATACCTCCTATCACATTTTTCCTCTATATCACTTTTTTCCCCAAAGTAAAAAGGCACACATTTTGTTACTTAATATGACAATATGTTTTTTATCAAATAAAAAATGGTTTATATGAAAAAATTTTAATTGATATCTTAACATTTATCAATCATCATCTCGACAACGTACACATTCCGTTCACTGCTTTTGAATTAGCGCCTCTGTTGGTTTTTCTGAAGTAGCTGCGAACCGTGTTATATGCTAGAAAAAGAAGTTAATAAATTAAATTGTAGAATACGAAAAATAAAATTGAACATGTTATGAGGCCAGAGCAGTCTAATACGCAATTACCCCAAGGTGCTGATCTGCACTTGCCCCAGGTAACAAAATTTATGGAGCAAGAGCTTACCAGGTTTTTCTCAAAAAATTTTGAAATGTCAAAAAATATTTTTTATTTGATATAAACTTTAATCAATATTCTTCATACTCACCAAAATATCTCCTAATATAAAATTATCTTAAGAATTATTGCACTTTTAAGATACTGTCAAAGTTTTGTGTTCTGTTCGGTCGCGACGCGTTTGTAAAGGTCGATGTAAATACTGGAATCGTATCATTCATCGTGCATTATCAATGCCCATAGGTTGATATTAACTTTTAGTAGAATACTACAATATCAAATAGCAAAATTTCGCTTATCTTATAATAAAAAAGATCCAGGTAATACACTTCCCCCAACTACTCCCTTACCCTAATCTGACTTATATATTTAGTTCATTTACATTTGCTATTAATGATTATGACGTATTATATAAAATTTAATTTATTTTCTTCAGAATTTTCCAATCCAACATGAAATCGTATGGCAAAGATGATTTTTATTTAGAACCTTTCTACTTCGAAATCTTCATCGATACAGAAGTTTCAAGAAGATATTTTCAAAAATATTGGCATTATTCTATCTATATATCGATAATCTACTTAACAGTCATCTATTTCTTGAGAGAATACATGAAAACCAGGCCAGCCTTTGATCTCTGACGCGTATCGATAATCTGGAATGGAATTCTTGCCATTTACAGCATTGCCATGACTTTAAGAGGATTTCGTGGACTGATTTTGATATTTAAAACTTTTCCACTTTACAATATAATATGCGATTTATCATTATTGGAAAGAAATCCTCAAGTTATATTTTGGAGTATAGTGTTTTCTTTTTCGATAGTTTGGGAGTTAGGAGATACAATATTGATAATATTGAGAAAACGAAATTTGATATTTCTTCATTGGTATCATCACGCAGTTACCTTAATCGTAACATGGTTTGGCATGTATAAAGAAGTTTCTTATATATATATTTGATCGGTTATATAAATAGCGTTGTACATTCTTTCATGTATTCCTATTTTACTCTTAAATGCATGAATATAAAAATTCCAGTCAAGGTTGCCATATTTATCACTGCCGTCCAAATATTACAAATGAGTGTTGCAGTTTTTCTCACTTTTTGGGTTAGTCGGTTGCTGTCCAATGGTTACGAATGCGATACTCCAAGAGACTTTCTAGAAATTGCATATGGAGTATATATTTCATACTTAGTTTTGTTCAGTTATTTATTTTACGATTCCTATATTACATCTATTTTAAAAAGGAAGAATGATTAAAGTTATATTTCATTACAATTAAATCTCTTTTTGAAATTTAAGTATATTACATCTTCAAACATTTATAAAGAAAGCAAGGAATAAAAGCATAAATCTTTAGATGTATGCTTTTATTTATTTCTATTTCTGAGGAATTAATTATACTATGTGTCATTTAATGTCGGCTCACCTAATGTCTCGATCTTACTTCATGAAGGGAAATCTAAATTATTTATTTAAAATTTAAAATTTTCAAGATAGCTAACAGAATATTATCTTATTTTTTCAGGTTTCCTTGTATAACAGACAGATTATCGAGTTCGAAACATATAGCAGTAGTAGTAGATAACTAGGCAACCACTTTTCTTTTTATTTTGTTTTATGCCTCTTTCCAATCAAATAGATTACTGAAGGGTAGGATCAATGCTGTATTTTCTTTATAATTATTATATAAATAATATGTTTACGTGTTCTATTTTATTTTTAATTATTAAACAATAAAAAACATGTATAGCATAACAAGTGAGGCCCTAGGCTATTTTTTATTATTACGATATGGCTTTCTCCCAAAAGTTTGCCCACCCCTGATCTAGACGAACAGATACACCCTTAGAAAAAGTTTATGATCCTCCTATTTTGGCTATGTAATTTTCTGAGAGAATTCTTATCATCTCTGGCCATTGAGTGAAAATGGGATTTTTTAGAAATTATTGAGGAATAATTATCAAATTCATATCCTATGATAATTTTCCAACATACCATAGATGTCGTTGTTACTAAAATAACAAAATCTAAATAATTATCTAAAATTCAGCGGTCCTCTGGCGAACCGCTAAATGTGCTAGAAACAATTTTTTGAGTTTGCTTTTAAACGTCATCACAAATCTGCCTACGTCAAAGCATGACGGCGTCTACAAAAATAGAAATATTTAGAATTCAATAAAATGAATGAATTCTGTACAATTTTTTTACCTCTGTTTTATTTTAGTTTTCTATTTTTAAGTGTTATTTTGTAATTAGTTTCAAATAATTTTCTTTTTGAAATATAAAGTTAATAGAAGTTATGAGTTAATCCACGTGACTTATCCTATAAGTTTATTTGACTTGAAGCTATCCAAAGATCAAAAAGAGACAAAACCAATTAATATATCACTATGAATTTTTTGATACAAAATTCTCAGATTTCTTTTAATTTCCGAGTTTTCTAAGAAATTTCCTGGAGAATCGGGAATCCCGAAATAAAAAAAAAAAAAAAAATTGAAGCTATCCAAAGATCAAAAAGCGACCAAACCAATTAATATATCACTATGAATTTTTTATGATACAAATTCTCAGATTTCTTTTAATTACCGAGTTTTCTAAGAAATTTCCTGGAGAATCGGGAATCCCGAAATAAAAAAAAAAAAAACAAAACAAAACAAAAAATATTCGAGAATCAGGAATCGAGATTTTCTGATAAATCTCGATATTACTTGCTTTAATAAATATTCAATTATCCAAATTTCTGTGAATGGCAGGGATGGGCTTAGACCAATTCAAGCTATGGGGATACATTGATTATGCGAAAATGACCACGCACTTCAAATGGCAAATAGAAATTTCAAAATTACTTTAAAATCAGAAAGACCGACTTCGTTAATATAATCAAAAAACTAGTATGACAATCGACGAAATATATACGATAAGATCTCATTCTTTCAAGGTCATTTTATCCAAAGAGCTATTGAATTTTTTATTGCTCAACACGTATTTTTTGATCAAAAAACTAGTATGACAATCGATGAAATATATATAATATCTCATTTTTTCAAGGTCATTTTATCCAAAGAGCTATTGAATTTTTTATTGCTCAACACGTATTTTTTATTGATCAACGCGTGTTTGCAACAATTCCTATCAGCGAATTCCAAGAAAAAGAACTTTCCCAGGTTAACATCGATCAAATATTATCTATTATGAAACAAGTTCAAGGTAGATTCTATGAGAGCATAGTATAATGAAGCAAAAAATCATGAATTTTGACAACATTTTGAGTTCTTGTAGAACAGAAAGCAAGAAATATTTCTTGCTTTCTGTCATTTAATGTCGGCTCACCTAATGTCTCGATCTTACTTCATGAAGGGAAATCTAAATTATTTATTTAAAATTTAAAATTTTCAAGATAGCCAACGGAATATTATCTTATTTTTTCAGATTTCCTTGCGTAACAGACAGATTATCGAGTTCGAAACATATAGCAGTAGTAGTAGATAACTAGGCAACCAGTTTCCTTGCATAACAGACAGATTATCGAGTTCAAAACATATAGCAGTAGTTGTAGATAACTAGGCAACCATATTATATGATCGCTTACTTCCAATATATATTATTTTGTATTATAAATAATATAAATATTATAGAATAATATTTCAAAATAAAAACACAAAGAAAATAATTTCAGTATTGAAATGTTATTATTTTGGAAAATATTAAAAACTATAAAATATTTTTTCATGAAATTAAGTTAGTCACTAATTTCTCATTTTCAAATAAAAAAACTTGATATCCTGAATAAAGGAAGAAGTATTTTTATGATATAAGTAATCACTAAAGGAAAATAAATAATTAAAAGTATACCGGCGATACTTCTATGCTGGAGGACTGATTGAATTTCAATGTTAACCACCACTGATTGGACGGTTGGAAAGTATCATTATCTGTTCCACAAAAAATGTAGATATGAAAATGAAATAAGAATATATAATCAAACTTTTAGCTACTGTTGATCAAAATTTTCATTAAACGACTAAAGGAAAATAATAATGTTTTTTTATATTTAATCGAAAAAATTCTTTATCAAATATTAAAATTAAATTTATCTGATTTCTGTCGATAGGTAACAGTATCGACAGAAATATTGCTATTCAATAAATATTGAAATAAGTGTATGGAGTAAAAAATATCCAAGTATCGAATTAAAACATCGACACTTAAAAAATATTGAAATATCTGTTGCATCCTTAGAATTGATGTTTCTAAATGATATTTTTCTACATAATTCGAAAGCTATTATTTACCGGTTTTGAAAGAGTTAACATTAATATCAATAGAATAGAATTTTTTTATATATGCTGATTTTTGCTACAGAATTTTTTGTACAGGTTGTGTCGTAATTCAAGATAACTAACAACCGGTTATATTTAATTCTTCTAAAAAAAAAATTGTTAGATAATTCGTAAAATAGACACGATGCTATTATAATATTATTTTTGAACATATTTTAATTGTTTAAATAAATTTTTGGTAAATTGTGAGAGAAAGGAATGATAGTTTCCTTTTGGAACCTATTATTTTCAAATAATTAAGTATGATTTCCAATGAATCGTGCTCACGACTATAGTCCTTTCAATGACGGAATATAAAAATTGATGGTAATTAGAGGTCGGATAATTAAATAATTAAGCTTAATTAATATGCAAAAATAAAAATTATCATATCTCACTTAATTATCATCGAAATCTTTTGATTGAAATGTTTACAGTTTAATATGTTTTTTGAATCTGTTTATAAAACAGAAATTTTTCAAATTTTTTCTGTTAAAAAGTCTTTTTTATATATCAGATCATCGAAAAAACTATTTTTTTTATAGCAGGATTCAGTCACCAAAGAAATTATTGTTAGTTTTAGATAGCATGAGATCCTCTGAATAAAACAATCAATAAATGAAAATAATTGAATCATATTTTCAAAAAAGGAAATTATTAAAAACCAAGTACTATGCAAATTTTGATTAATGAATGTTAATGTAGTTATATTATACAATTAGTTCAAAGTTACATACATTTCTTGAAATATTGTCATTATAATTAATTTAAATTTACAATTATTTTTACTTGAATTTTTATTTAATTTTCGAATTTTTATCTAAAATTTCTAACATACAGGAAAATCGTTCTTTCTCATACATAAACGGTTATAATATTCTTTAATTTATTCTAATAACAAGCCAAATGCATTATCAATCCGCTAAAACTAATTCACCTTTTGCGGGTAAAGTTGACTTGGCAGAAAATTTCCTGGAAACGAGGGGTTGTAATAAAACAATAAAAGTGTCATATCATTTTAATGGTGGATGTTCATTTAAATAAGGATTTTTTCATAAAAAAAATAATAAACAGAAGAAATGAAATAAAATATCGATAATCCATAAAAATATTGCTTACTTTAATAGAATTAAACAATATCATTGTATTATCTATAATTTTTTTCTTTTAGATGCATTATCAATCCGCTATAACTAATTCAATTTTTGCGGGTAAAGTTGACTTGGCAGAAAATTTCCTGGAAACGAGGGGTTGTAATAAAACAATAAAAGTGTCATGTCATTTTAATGGTGGATGTTCATTTAAATTAGGATTTTTTCATTTAAAAAAAAAAATAAACAGCAGAAATGAAATAAAATATCGATAATCCATAAAAACATTGCTTACTTTAATAGAATTAAACAATATCATTGTATTATCTATAATTTTTTTCTTTTTTCAATTTTAAACTTTTATATTTATCTTATAAAAACGTAATTTCTGCAAAAACATTTCAGAAATTTATTTCAATATGTAATCGGAGAATATAGAAAAAGAAAGGGTTTATTTGACTTGAAGATATTATTTCGATTTGACACTGGGTACGGATCTGCTATTTTACATCCAGATTATATATTATATAATCTGGATGTATAGCATGTTATTGTTGTTGTATTTTTGCTAACGTGCAAAATAGAGATTATTGTTTTTTTCTTTATTTTTTGTATAACATTGTATTAGTAAGTGTATTTTTTAATTTTATATTTTAATTAAATTAAATTTAATTTATCCTTACAGCCGGACATATAGAAACCACAGTTTACATCAAGCCTACGAACACACCTGTGCTGATACCAAGATATTGTAATTAATATTTTTATTAGATTTTATAATCACTAGTAATTTAATTTATATTATTCATCATTAAAACTGAAACAATAAGTGAAAACAGAGTTATGAAAATTGCATGAAGTAATAATGAACAATATAAATTAGATTACCTGAAATAAATAATTAAATTAAGACAGAATATGCAAAATAAAATACTGTTAATACAGATATGTTTTCATGTAAAAATACATACTATTTGAAAATGAAGCAATTACAAATAAGATTTTGTGAAGCATATTGTTAAGAAAATAATATCCAAAAGTTCAAAAATTATAGAAACTACTTGCTTAATACAAAAGTAGATAAATCACAGCTCATTAGCAAGTATATTTTTATTTTAGCATAACGTTTAGAGACTATAATAGTCCCTCATCAGTGCTACTAAGAATTAACTTAGTAGTACTGATAATCTACTAAGATAATTCTTAGTAGCACTGATGAGGGACTATTATAGTCCGAAAACGTTATGCTAAAATAAAAATATATACTTGCTAATGAGCTGTGATTTATCTGCTAAGAAAATAATAATATTGCAATAATAATAATTGACTAACATGAATACACAATTAATGCTGAGATGGTTATTTGTAAAATCTAGCTTGCTTTTGATAAGAAGAATTCCAAACAATGTGTCTACAAAAGTAGATTCGGTATGATTCCAAATGATTTATGAGTATTATGAGGCGAGTATATGCATAGAATATTTTTAAGACAAAACTGTAATTATCGTAATAATGATAAAGTTATAGCACATGAGATTATTTGTTTGGCATGCAGATGTTTACATAATTATTATAGAGTATAACATAGATTTTATATTATCATTTTATGTTTCCCCATGATATATATTTAAATTATAGTGTTCCCTCAATATAATGCTGTCATTTATATCACAGATTCAGATATATCATGGGTCTTTCCTGTTCCTTATTTCTTTGAAACAAATTCTGGAAAAAATGTAATACATAATTATGTCCCTCCTTGCTAACTTCTCATTGCTATCTTTCAACAATAATATAACCAAAACAAACAATATTTCAAAACTATCATCATTATACATATTGTATTAACAGCACAATGTAGTTGGCTGGCTGTGTGGATTGCAGTTAAACCACTGTACTGATTTTTATAAATAGTGTATCATTAGAAAGGTCTAATCCTCAGATTTCTTTAACAGTGAAATTTTTATCAATATTAATACAATTATTTAAAAATTAAGGAATAAAATTTAAAATAAAATTATAGTTCCTCTAAAAAGACAAAATTCATAGGTGGCATTGTAATCTAATAATAGCTGCCACATAGATTCTGCATATGAGTTCAGAGGAGCTTTTCCTGTGATACCCAAGTTATAAGATTAAAACACAAGATTCTGCTCATTTAAATGAGCAGGTAATGACATTATTACAATTTATGATAAAATAGGAATATGAATTCATATTGATAATTCTGATAATATATATAAATTTCAAAATATCTTTGAAGAAAATTAAAATTTCTTTTATATCATAATTCATCAATTTTGGACAATATTTATGATTTTTTTTTATTTTTCATATAATTCTGGTTGTTTGCAGTTGTTCTTGTTATAAATATATGATATTTAAAATACAGTAACTTTACTTTTAACTTTGTGCTTTGGACTTGTGTTTTTTTTTGTGAGGACTAAATTTTATTTTAAAATTCTTGACTTTCCATCATATTTTGTCAATTAATTTTGTTATTGAACTAACATTTTTGAAATTATTTAAATTACATATTTTTGATTTAAAAATGGAGAAAAAAAAGAAAGAAAACCTTTATCACTTGACAAAAGTTTCTATTTTAAAAAAGTGGGTTCATATAGAGAATAAGAATGTCTTTTGGTAAAAAATTTGAACTATTTATTTCAACTTTAAACACTATTGTAAAAAATTAGGGTAACACTATATATTGTATAAACTGTTTTTCTCTTAATTTGAGTTTTCCCCTATTTTACACCATTTCTATTTTCCCCCTGAAAAGATTTGGATATTTCTTCATTTATTTTAAATTTAAAAAGATATGAAACCTTTTGAAATTATTTTCATGTAGTTTGTAACATATAATTATATCAAAAATTTTTATTTTATGGAACAGAAGTTCAAAAAAGTATCACCACTAACTAATAGACTATTCACAATAAAACCATTTGTTCTAATACATAACAAGGCATAAGAAATAACTAAAAACAAATATTTTTTATCAAATTGATGCTAAAACAACTATGTGAAATGTTGCATAATTAATAATCACTTTTTACTATTTGAAATTCTAAGATAAAATTTAGAAAATTGTATAAAAGCAATAATTACAATTATAAGATATTGAAAGGAAGATAAAATTCCTTAAAAAATTTTATTATTCACAGTATTCTTATTTACTAGTAAATTTGTCTATAAAAAATTATGGATTAGATGCAACAATTTTGGCTTAAATTAGTAAAATTCTTTTGAACATATTCAAAAATTTAAAATATATATATATTACCATCTATTAGGATGATATGTAGATGCAACATATGCAACTATGTAGATGACATAGATATTAAATTTTTAATATTATTTTTTTTTAACTTTTAAAATTGTTTATATTGATTATTATTGGTTTGATTGATATATTATAAAATTATATTCAATAATACTATGAAAGAATAGATTTGCAATTTTATATTTATAAAATAGCTAATAGCCATCACAATAAAATATTTAAAAAAAAATCTTTTTTAAAGTTCTTTTAAAAAAGTATTTTAAAGGCTATATATTAATTGACAAATTCTATATGTAAATGCATCAGTGATATTAAATTAGCATATTTTTCAGAACAATAGATGGTGCCTAAATAAAAAAAAATTGATTTTAACAGTTTTGGCTAATTTCCCAATTTTTTAAGTGAATTCAGTTATATTATTTTTAAATCATTAAGACCATTAAAAATATATTAATGACATATTATCTATTTTAAAATTTAAAAGGTGCATGCAAAATATATTTGTTTATATTTTTCACTTAGTGTTATGCATATAGTTTTCAGAACAAACAACTGTTCAATTGGGTTAATTTTAGAACTACTTACATTTCATACCATTAGGGCTTCTTTTGTAAACTATAATATTTTATAATAATATAAATAAACAAAGAATGATTGACCATTAATTTTTAATTAATTTTTGTTTCTGTCAATCCTATCTTAGTCATATAAATCTTGAAAAGTGACTAAATATAATATTTAAAGTAGTTTAATAAACAATTAAAAGGTAAAAAGGTGGTAAAATTTAAGGTAGTAAAAAGAAGCTGTAGAAATATTAGGAAAGAATGAATTCTGGTAAATAAAAAAACACTATTAATATTTAACTATGGTCACTATTTCAAAATTAATATGAAATTAAATTTTCAGTATTACAATATTTACAAAAATTTACCTGAAAGTGATTTCAAAAGTGCAGCATTTTCAGCTTGTAAATGTCTTAATTCATTTTGTAAGTCTAAAGATATATTTTCTTTATTTTCATCACTATTTTCTCTATTTATTTCTTTAAGTTCTTTTTCTAATGAAGCATTTGTTGAAATCAACTAAAAAGTTAAACTTAATACATTAAAAATTAAAAATTTAATAAATATCTCAATATCATCATCTATCAAAATGTCAATAATATAGATTATATTAAAGTTTTATGTTTTTTACAAATTTAAATAAATAATACAGTGAAACCCCGCTCGTGCGTTCCCGTATCGTACGACTTTCATGTGAACTTCGTTGATTATGTTGATAATACAGTGAAACCCCACTCGTGCGTTCCCGTATCGTACGACTTTCCCGCTGCTCGTGCGTTCCCGTATCATACGACTTTCCCGCTTTAAACGTCTATTTTTGAAGTCCCAACATATTCTTATACATGCAATGTAAAACTTTCCCTTTTCCTACGTTTTAATTATATAACGTTTTTATTATGACGTCATCAGAGTATACATGCAATGTAAATTTTGCATCTTCCTACGTTTTAATTATATAACTTTTTTATTATGACGTCATCAGAGCTTCCTTCTTCGTGTGTTTCCCCGCTCGTTCGACTTTTCGGGCCGGTCCCCGAAAAGTTTCAAAATCGGGGCACTATAATTTTAATAGATCCAATTAGCAATGTCTTAATCTATTGATAATATTTTAATTATTAAAACAATAAGAATATATGAACAGACAAATTATTTTAAATAATAGAGTTAATTCTTATTCCTAATTTCATAATTACAGAATATACAAAGTACAGTAGAATCTCTATAATCCAACACATATGGGACTGTGGCTTGTCGGATTATTGGATATTCAATGAAAAAAATGGAATTACACAAACGAATATACTCAGTTTATTAAGACTTCCCTGTCATTGCTCTTGCTGTTCAAATCTTTCACAAATCCCTCAATTTTATCCAGATTTTTTCACTTCATTAGTTCGACTATAACGCCTGCACCACAAACAAATAGCAATTGACAATTTGTTTACATCAGTCTCTCTCACACATCGACAAGTTGTGACATGAAAATTTCAGGTGGGCGGCACAATGGTTCACAGTGTGTCAGATTGCAGAGATTCAACTGTATATGTCAAAATCAAATAATAGGAAAAAATATATATAAAAAAATCATATCACTATCAAATGATTTCCATTGTTAGATAAAATTAATAATACAAAATAGAGTTATCTGTTTGTCATGCAATCCAAAAATGTATATATATTTTTAATTTACTTGATTTTATAGTGCTATCCAACATATATCATAAAAGCTTGATAAATGAATAGAATATGACCAGTTATCAATTTTTTAGCAACTTTTTTGTTATGTCCATTTAGGATAGTTTAATAATATGCTTTCTACAATATTTTTTTTATAAGATGAATGTGTATTTACCTAATAAATTTACCATTTTTGATTAATCATTATTTGCATGAAATACAAATCATTAATGACCAAAAATGTCATTATAATGCAACAGTTTTAATGAAAATAAGTTGATGAAGTTGTCATTCCCTTTCTAAAATCTTTTAGAAAATCATTATCAAAGCTTCAACAATTATATATTTATCTTATGAAAATGCAGAGCGAGCTACAGAAAAGTTTGATTTTCATGAATATTGAACCTAGCAAGCATATTATTTAAAATAAATAAAGTACTGCAATAGGTTTCATCATTTTGTTTACTAAAAATTCAAATATTGTACAATTTATTTTTCCAGGTGAAATTTTTGAATGGTTACATAAACAATCAATAAGAATATTGTGCATTGAAAAACACTCATGAATTCATGAAACTCAAAAAATTTTCACATTCATAAAAGATTGAAGTGCAATATGCATTTATTTTACAAAAAAGAACAATATGCCAAATTATCTTTAAAAAACAGTAGCTGCTAAAAAATATCACAAAAATTAAGCAGCAATTCATTGCAATATTTGAAATAAATAAAAGAAATTTTCTGATTCCAACAATATAGTATAATTGTATACATTACAAGTTCCACAATAAATATGCTGTACTCTTATAATTGAAGATATGATACACAGTAGAGTTGATGATGATTCTAAGAGACAACTGAAAGATGTCCACTTTTTTCTATTACTGGCCTATCACATTTCTGGCAAGATCTACCCCATCTTCCTCATGCTTTCAAATATTCTTCTTATTTCATTCTTTATTTCAAAGTATAAAATTATTGAATGAATCCTGAATTTCTTTCATTAAGGAAAGAAATTCAAGATATTTGAATGAAAAATGAAATGAGAAGAATAAAGGAAAGCCTACAAAACAGCACTTTCTGTAGTAAACATACAAATTATTTAATAATCAACGAATGCAGCAGTTTAAATAGTTTTTATAAAGGAAAGCATTAGGAAGACACATTAGATCCTGCTAGAAGTGGGGTATGCTAATAGCAGAAAAAGTTGGCATCTTTTTTAGTTAACTGTTATGATACACAAATGAGTTAATGAATGAATTTTGCCTTCCACTCATCAATTTTTTATGACTGCACTGTTTCTTGCAGTTTATAGCCAATCTGAATCACAATGATTTAATCCCTTCAAATTTGTATGAGCATTTAAAAAAGTACATAAAACTAACCCACATATACTTGAAGAACTTCAATAAAATACTGAAGTTTATTCATGAAACCATTAACAATGCTTTTCATTGAATAGATATAAATATAATAAAATGAATAAATGTGTGTTTACAAGAACATAGTGAGCATTTTCAGTATATATTTTAATTAAATTAATAATTTTCTTATTTAATATATGTAATTAGATCTAACTCTCCATTTGCATGATAGTTGAATTGCTCATTTCAGTTTTGCATAAGGAAAAATTGATACAAGTTTTCAATATAAATCCAACTTTTCAATAATTGATATAAAGTTTTATTATTAAATGGTACAATTTACAATTTAAAGTGGCACAATTTCTGTTGAACACAAATTAAGAATAATAGAAAAAAAAGTGTGTGTTATATTAAAAAAGTTGTAATGAATTGCCTATCCAGCAGTTCTCCACAACTGGCAAATGTGTCATATGAGTAAACTCATTATTGGTTATTGTTGAATTGAGAAATTGTTAGATACTAATAGATGAATCTTATAAGGGGAGGACATGGCTGTCTAATTTTTCATTTTGATCAGCTTGTAGAGGGTGAAACTAGAACAAAAATGATCAAATATGTCTTTGTGCTCTTTGTCCAATGTGCCCTCCTAATAAGTTTTCACTGCTTGAAAATTGATGACTCATAACATTATGTTTATTTTTTTCCAACAAAGGATTCCTCACAATGTGTCTCCATAATGCAGCTGTTAACCATTTGTTTGTTAGCTGCTATTATAGTCATGAGTTTTGATCCCTGGCTGTTTGTGTTTATTTTTCCCCTCCTTTCTTTTTGTTCTGATGGCAATATTTGTAGTCAAATATAATTTTATTCAGTATATAATCAGTATATAACAAACTCAGCACTAATACGCATTAGAGAAAAAACATTTATTTCACAAAACGTCGCAAACGTTTTCGGCTTTACGCCATTTTCATCAAAAGCATTTTTCTAGAGTTAATTTAAACAGATATAAGAAATGATCATATACATGAGGAATTATTTTTTGATAATATATAAAGGGAATACCGTCAGGACCTTTTGTATATTTATTACTAATCAATAGGGCATTAATAAGGTCTGAAGGAGATGTTTATTGGTCGATAAGATGAAGGTAGCTTAGGATTTATAGAAGTTTTCAAAACAGGGATTAAATATGAATGTAACCATTGTTTCGGACAAAAGCATTTTTCTAGAGTTAATTTAAACAAATATAAGAAATGATCATATACATGAGGAATTATTTTTTTATAATATATAAACGGAATACCGTCAGGACCTTTTGTATATTTATTACTAATCAATAGGGCATTAATAAGGTCTCTCCTTTTGAATTCAAACTTTCCTGTAGAGATAAAATCACTATTAATGGGAGGGATATTAAAAGCGATAAATTTTCACCTAAACCCTTTTACACGATTAACATTTCGATGGCCCCCAATCTGTATGTTAAAGCCAATCGAAATCGTTGGGACAGAGGTTGTCCTCTCCTTGTCAGAGTTCAATCCTTGTTTCTTTAACAAAGGCTAACTCTAAATCCTTTTACACGATTAACATTTCGATGGCCCCCAATCTATGTTAAAGCCGATCGAAATCGTTGGGACGGAGGTTGTCCTCTCCTTGTCAGAGTTCAATCCTTGTTTCTTTAACAAAGGCTAACTCTAAAACGAAACAAGCTATCTTAATGCGGTAAAAAGCATTTTATAGTAGATTTGTTTCTAGTTCTGCTTTTCCCAATCAGCGGTCATAAATAAACTTCGAATCTTTTTAACTTGCACTTACGCTCTTATCCGTTTCGGGTTAAGTGCAGGGTAGTTGACATTTTGTACGATTTTGTCGTAAATTTAAAATTTTCAAGGGTGAATTATACGGAAATATCTGCGCAATGCGATTGTTAACGACCCTGTCAAATATTTATGCGATCGATTAAAATACCAGTGTTTAAAGTCCAACTTTGCAAAAACCGCTCTGCGCTTACCTCACTCCACCTTCCTTGTAAAATTATACTGATAGTTCATTACCGTTTGATTCCATTTTGGAAATATTTCAGTAAAAATATATTTAGAAATATCAAGTCATACCAAAAGTAATGTTTTAGCATTATAAAAAGATATAAAAAATAAATCACTTGCTAATTTAATCAAGTATATATCCTCCATTTGAATCAATTTTTATTGATTCAACATGAAGATTTCTTTCAATGTTATGAATCCTTTAAAAATTAATATTTAGACAAGCCGAGGCATGTTTGAACAAGTACAATATAAAAAGACATCACTTTTGGGATGACTTGGTATATGTTTGCACTCAGACATTAATAAGTTTAGATTGATATCAAAAATAGCAATTTCTAAATTAATGTTTGTATTAATAGTTAACACGGTATTTACTTTAATGAATTTTTATATATTTGAGTTTCTAAGTGTTTTTTTATTTTAAAGGATACTTTCTATCTCATTTTAAATTAAGTGTAAATTTTTTATGAATAATTCTTATTTGTGTTGTAAATTATATATTATTTCTTATACATTTTTGGGTTTGAGATCGCATGTTCGTTTACAGTATTCTTATAATGGTATAGATATATAAATTGCTAAATAATATGAGGAAGATCGAAGTACATTTTTGGGTTTGAGATCGCATGTTCGTATACAGTATTCTTATAATGGTATAGATATATAAATTGCTAAATAATATGAGGAAGATCGAAAAGAGACGAAATTTTGAAGAAAATTAGCTCTCGAAATAATTTCTGTTTAGTAAAAATAAATTAATATTAAATACTATAACAAATTTAGAATCTAATATTTTTCTATCGTAATTTTTCGTCTTGATTCTTTCTTGAGACAAAATGGCATCACTTCGCAGATAAAACTAAACTAGATAATAGGAAAAATAGATAAAGATGATTCACCGGAAACTGTATTGTTCTTATCTGTACATAAGTCTTTCTTATCTAAAGAACATTCTTATCTGAACAAATAAAATTGTTCATTTTCAGGCTATTAAGGTAGTTTAGTCTGAAAAATATAAAATTCCATTGTCCCACAATTTTTCTAAAATAAAATCTTTATCGCTCGTCAATATGATTACATTACAATGAATAGAAATTCAGATTAATTTAATAGTTTAATAAAATTTTAATTAAATTATAAAAAATTTTCATCGTTCATCCAAGTCGTTTACAACACAATTTCAACTGAATGTTAGGAATTAAATTTGTAGATTCTCATATATATATTCTGGATAACTAATAAAGAAATATTCGATAATAATAATAAAAGGAAAAGGATTTTTCTTATTCTCATAAAACGTTATTATGTCTAGGAGAGATATTATAGAGTTGCGAAAGATTCAATATAGTCACGAAACTTTTATAAACATTCTTTATCCAAGTATAATAGTTGTACTGGAAACTTATGTTTTCATCCTGTAGTAGTTCGTTTTGATCCACTTTTCCTTATTTAATATTCCATATTCCAAAATTTCGCGTTAAAATTATTTATAAATCTGAAGTACATATTGCAGAACTTACTGAAACTCCATGTTAACTTACTGCAATATATATCATTCAAACGGTTCTTCTAAGTCCATTATTCTATTTATTTAAGTATTGCTATTTTCTAGAGACAGCTTTTCTTTTTAGTAAACATCAAAAAATATAATTATAATCGTTTAATTTATAATTTTATAAAGTAGATAATTAGCCAATTTTATGATTCGAGTATTGCTAGTTGTTCTAGGCGTAAATATAAATATTTTAGACAGTCAAGCATCTAAAATACTTCATGTAAATTCTCTCTCATAATTTTGTTTCCAAATTCTATCTTAATTTAAATTTCTTTCTTTGCGAATATATTATGGATTATTTTTTGTTTTTTATTGTTTATATTCAGAATATTTATATTTTTTGTATAGCATAGTATATACAGATTAAATTATTTCCGGGTATAGTAGCACAGTACATGAAATATAAATTCGAGTGATTTTTTTGTTCATTAAAAATTTGATGTAGAAAATTTCTATGCATTATTTATACTGTTTATAAACATGTTACAGGGTGATATAAATATCGCATAATGACATCAATAGCTAAATTATTATAAGAATTCTTAGATGTTTCTTTACAGGGGGGAATTAGCTTGAAATAATGAAAAAGTTATGTTTTTCGCAATCCTTACAAAAATATTATTATTATTTAACATCAAAGGGGGGGCTTTATGAAACACGTTATCAGTGTGAATAGCAAAAATATGCATTCATCACGTTTCAAGCAAATTATATTATTTTTAAACTGTAAATGGATGATTTTTTTAGGATTGCTGATAGAGAAACTACGATTTAGTATATTAATGTTCGAATTTTCTATAAAATAATAAAGTACAAATAAACAGTTTTCCAGTTATCGCTAAACCGAATCCAGAATCGATTCTTTGATCGATTTCGTGACGATATCTGCTAACTCATCCTTAATGGGTTAAATGGATCCGAATTTTGATTTAAATATGACCAAAGATATAAGATCAGCGTCCATTATAAGCAGAGTTTAGCTTTCAAATAAAATTTATAAAGTCTAAGAATGAAGAAGAAACTTAAAACAGAAAAGAATTATAATCATAGTAGAAAATTAATAGTTAGAAGATAATTTATCAGAATTTCCTTTTGAGATAATTTTAAATCTAATATTTTAATCATTTTCCACTCAGACTTTTGTTTTAGATCTTTTATTATTAATGATATGAATTTCCTTCTGGTATCAAAAGAAGCGAAAAGAGTATCCTACTAAATTAGCCAAGCATCTCTTAAATTTTTGAATTAACTTTACATCAGATCCATTCATTAAATTACAATCGTCGAGAACATAAAAGATATTTTCAACAATAAAATTTTTATAATTTATTTTTATGAAGTTCATACAATTCGGTAAGGACATCAGTAATTGACAAATATTGACACGGTATTCGTGACTCGGTTAAATTTATGATTTTTGTTATTAAAGTTTCTAATTTAAAATTTTAATGCGTTATTACTTTCCTAGAATATTATTATTTTTTAATATTGAAGTAGCCGTCTGGCACGCATGTGACTGGAAAGAATAAGAAAATTATGTAGAACTTAAAAATTTTATTTTCTTCTTAAAATATTGTTGAATAACTACAGAAGTTTGCAACATCATTTATTTTGTGCGTTGACTTTTATAATTTGTCCTTATCGAGGACAAATTATAAAATTTAAAGTAAACTCATGTAAATTTACAGTAATCATCTGGGAAGAATAATTTATAATGTTTACATCATAGGAATAATTTTCTTGCTAAGAAAAAACTCGAAATATTTTGCGAAGAACATTAAAAATTTATTAATGAAAAAAATTAGGATATTTTATTTTATTAAATTATTATTAATATTTGAATAAATTATAAACGAAATTTATAATAAAAATATTTCTTCTGATTAGATAGAGGTATCAAAGTTATTATAAATAATAACATAATGAGACAGATTTTGAGTTATTTTTAGCCACTTTTTTTAATAATATATAGCAAGTTTGCCTGGCTATTTATTCATTCACAAAATAATCAATAAGAAAAACTTGCGGAGTATATAAAATTTAGTAGATAGTTCAATAACAAAGTCTGATTTGATTTTCAAGACAGTCCGTGATCTGATTACAAGATGATGATGGTATAAAATTTTAAAAACTATTTTTTACTCCTTAAAAACAATTTGTCATAATTCAATGATTAATATATCCATTTAAAAGAATTTTAACCATTTTTTTTTATCATGTAAATCAAGTTTTTAATCCATCCTGATATCCATATTTGTAAAGACTCGTGTAAAAATGCTACACTTGCGAAATAAACATCGCAAGTCATTTAAATTTACGGAAATTACTTCTTAGTAGGTACGCAATACTTGCATTAATTTATATAACTCTACGTGACACCATTATAAGATGACCGGAGTTTGAATTTTTTTTTAAATTTTGTATCTTTGAAAGTAAGTCACTGCGCAATATTTGAAATATTATATTTATTTGGAATTAATGATTATAACTGTAATTACTATCCACATATACATTTTAATATTTAAAAAAATTAATTTTCAGGTTTGATGAACGCAGCTGATTATTACGGCTTAGACGAATTAAGAAAATCTTGCATGGGATTCGTTCAGTGTTGTATCACAGTGGATACTGTCTGTGCATTAATGGCTTCTGCAGAGAGATATATACAATACAAATGCACTAAGTCACTACTTCAAAAGGTGCTTTTTTGTTATTTAGAATAATTAAAAACTTAAAGAATAAACTTAAAAGTGATATCGACATATAAATACATATGTACTCCGATTTAAAACGCATTTAATCACTTAGAAACACTTCTGGGAATATATCGGAGTAAACATCAAGATCAGCAATTCTATTTTTGCCTTAAGCATTTCGACTTTCCTGTTTTCGCACATTAATCTTACTAAACGAGTTTCAGTTCGTCATTAGCCGAAAACATCTTTGTTCGATGAGTGGCGATTTATGTTTGGTAATACTATATTATCAGCAAAATAAAGTTAAATAATCTCTTTATTTCCTCTTTGCCAAAATTTGTCTTAAGAAATGCATTACAAGTTGCCGAATAAAATGATAATTCGATAATAGAATGAAGATATATCTTATTAGCGCATTTACTCGGGAGTTAAATTTTCATTAACTGCGATAAAAAGATAAAGCGAAAAAAATCTAATAATATATTTATAAGAACTGTAAATTTTTTACTTAAATTACTTTGATGCGTTAGAGAAAATCTGATCATCTTTTATTTTATTTCTTTTTCTAAAATATATGGGTTTAATTTTATTAATACAGGTTCTAGAATTCGTGGATCTTCACGGTAACGAAGTTTTGAGTCTCGGAAGTTTTGCACTTTTGCCCGAACACGTGGTAAGATTAATATTATCACGTGAAGAACTTCAAGCTGATAATTTATCGAAATTTCACGCGGTTTTGAACTGGGGTAAAAGATATTGTGAAACAGAACCAAACAGTGATCTCAGAGAAATTATGACAGATTTTATAGAGTATATAGACTTTTATAAGATACCTGCGGGTGTTCTGATGCAAGAAATTCATCCTTTGAGGGTCGTTCCCGATCACGTTATTATGAATGCATTAGCATATCAAGCAGATCCAGCCAGCGTTGACGTTAAAAATATCGTTTCTCCTCTGTGTTTCCGAAGACCGACATTACTGAGGTCTTTATCCATTCAAGGTTCCACACCTTTTCCTTTAAATGACAAAATTGATGGAGAAGAAACTAATAAGCCGTGTAATGGAGAAGAAGCGGAAGAGAAGAAAGAGAAGATGACAACTAGATTAAGCAAATCTGTGAGGAGAAAATTATATCGAAGAAGTAAAACCGTCACTGGTGGAACGGTGAATCATTGATTAAAATTAAAAAAAAAATTCTTTATTGAAATAAGTTTAAATTCTTCGATAAAAATGAATGTTATTAAGAAGTATCTGATGGTGCCTAAATAATTTAATTATGTCGCTAATTTAATAAATTCAATTTTAATTAAGAATGAATATAACTTTATGCATAAATTACAAAAAAAATCGCAATTTCAGACTTTGCACTTAACGATTCTCCTAATTTTTTTCGTCATGGAAATATTTTACGATCTTAAAACAAAGAAAATTTAGAAATCAAAAAGAAAATTTATTTTAATTCTTGCTTGTTAAATATACAAAATATATAGTTAACAAGCGAAAATTCAATTTTAACTTAAACTAAAATCAATTTA